>JAFNEN010001206.1:0-121939 GCA_019343175.1 Oedothorax gibbosus
TTCCAAATGAGCTGTTTAAGAAGTTTTATTTAAATAATTTTACACAAAAACCAGTCACGAAAGTCAAAGATTTTTAAAGTGGAAAATTAGACAAATTTTTTGTCTAGGGCAGACTATTAGAAAAACGCAGACTACAATACAGTAACAGGGCAGGGCAGGGCAAAAACTACAGTACAGACTTAGAGTATCTGGGGCCCAGTGTCGCTTTTCTAAACAAGTCCAGGCAGGTTTAAAGGGGCTGGATGGGTAACTTGACTGTGGTTTCTAAAATACGACGCCCGTCGCCAATAGCCCTCGTGTGCTCTAGTGCGATGATAATTCAAACTAAACCAGGCAGGTTAAGCAGTCCACCCGTTTTATTACTATTATATAAACAATGGTATTAAAGTATCTTTTCAAGTGACTTTCTAAAGGTACGTTACGAATTTCCCTTCTAGCTAGTTATTAATGTTATGTTAAAATTATTATTTTAAAAATTAACATTTAACATATCCTAAAAAAAAGTCAGTCTTACGTTCGCGAATCTTGACAAAATTGTGCGTTAGTGAAAGGGGAAAACTTTTCAAATTTTTGTGACAAAATGCCGGTAAAATTTTGTTATAATAAGAAGCTGTATTTAATTTTTTCTACATCATTGAAGTAAAAGAAAGTCAAATTCTGTTTGAAAATTAGACAGTTACTTTGTCTTAGAGTATCTATGGTATCTAACATTAAGGAGTCCTTCTGGTTTTTCCTTCTGGTTAGTGAAATAAAATTTAATACATCCTAAAAAAAGTCATTGTTATTGAATTAACTTTTTACAGATAATATTAATTAAACATTAAAAAATGTAACTTTAACGATAATCATTTTTTTAAATCTTGGAATACTTACTTGTACATGATTTTCCCTGGTCTTCAACAAAAAACACACCAAAGAAATCCGTTAAGTTTTAAATTAGTAAAAAGTCCTCTAAAACAATTATTTTACCACTGATTTTTATAAAAAAGATTTAAAATCAAAATGTTAATAGGTTAGTTCACTATCTTATCTTTTCCCATTCTGTTTGTTTTGTGAAATTATTTCTTTTAATTTTAGAAAAAAGATTTTAAATTTTCATATGATCATTTTCCCCGGTCCTGTCATATTTAAAATAGTGTTTTCAGATGAAATGCAAATAACTGACGAACTACTTAAGCCAAATAACTCTTTAGACGAACTATTTAGGTAAAAACTCTTAAAACGAACTACTTAAGTACTTTATTCCCTTGGGTTTTGAGTTAACAGGTTATTTTTTTGGTAAAATTTCCTAGGAGGATATGAACCCGATTTTCCAAAATTTCACCCTACACTGTTAAAAAAATCCCAGTAAAATTACGGGCAGGGGACGGCAGCAGAGATTCCAGCCTTTCCACCGTTAAAAACACTCTTTGCCCATCCTGCAGCCCGTAATTTTACGAGGCAAAATAATAAAATATCAACTGTGAAATTACGGTCCTTGAATGCAAGATTATGGTCTGCCTAATTACTGTTCAAGCGTAATTAAACGACCATGGACCGTAAATTGACAGGCATAATAATGGTATCAAGCATATAACTACAGTCCTTGAATATAAGAATATGGTCTACCTGATTATGGTCCAACCGTAAATTGATGGTGTGTGATGTTTTTAACCGTTTTCTGACGGTCTTGGTAAATTAATTGACAATGTGTTTTGTAGCATAAAAAAATAGAAAGACAAGTTAGCAATTTAACAAACATTTAATTTTATCCTTGAAATTACAACTCAAACAATTTTCAATAATGTACTTAACTTAAAAAACATAGTAAATAAACACACAGGAAGAGTACAGGGGAAAACTCTTCAAAGCATAGGAAAAGTCTTGCACCAGGCCTCTTTGGGGGCAATAGCAAATCATCGCCTAACCTGATGTAAGGAAACCTGTTTCTTACTTGGTTCTTCTCTCCCAGCAACCCTAATTCACGTGAGACACGAGTCCCTGTTTGTACTAAGAGAGAAAAAAAAACCAAGAGAGAAACTGGTTTCCTTTTTCCAATGTCCGCCAAGCAGACCAGATTACGGGAAGATTCCAAATCAATCAAGGTATTCTTCCCTCGACTCTTACAAATTAAAGTATAAAATAACTAACTAAAAAAACAAAACATCTAACCTTACACTCACAGGTATAGCATGGAAATAATTTCTAGAACGAAAAAAAACCACACACATTTATAAAATATTATTTTAATCAGTTGAATAAATATATTTAACCATAAATATAATTAATAAAAAATCTAAGAATTATATGAACTAAAATTCTTACTAAGTGTACTTAAAGTACACCCTGTAAATTTTTTACATTTCAAATTTTAATTTAGCAGCATTCACAAAGATAGAAACATGTTTTGTTTTTTCGATTTTTCAAAATTTGAATTTTTTTTGGAAAAAATTATAAACGTATGTGAATTCATCAAAGGGCCTCTTATCTGTGGAAATTTAACGCTTTTAAGTAAAACAACAATGTCAAATCGAATGACGAATAAGAATTTAAAATTAAAAAAATAAACACCTTGGCGCAACAGCCTATTACTGGGCCCAAAGGGCCCGCCATACCCAATTCAGCTTTCGTGACCAAGGGGTCTGGGGTGCTAGGCATATGTCCCGGCCCCACGCGGGACCCGTGTTAGTTCCCAAGCATGCTTGGTACTCACTTTATCAACCCACTTAAGAGATGAAAGTCTGAGAGAATTTAAAACAGTAGATCTAAGATATGTAAAATGACACACTATATAATAAGCTTTACAAAATAATTTTGTAGGCAAAGCAGAAATAATAAAAAATTGAGTTAGCAACAAGCTTCTTCAAATTTACATAGTGTGGAACTGGACTCTTCTTGCTCTGACTTGGTGCTTTAGAACCTTTTTCAGGGATATTTCCACGGAAACCCTACAAATGAACAATAAATATAAATATCCAGTAAAATCACACAAGCAAAAAAATCTGACACATAATTATACAGATTGAAATTTTGAAATTGTGTGTGAAACTTCACAAAATTTAGGTATGCATTAATCTTACAGTGGTTAAGTAGAGTTTATTAAAACCTTCTATCAAAATAAAGGACAGCATTGTAATTTGGTTTTTTTGTTTATATTTAAAATGCTGGAAATCAGATTATTCACATATTATAATGAAGAATTTATTTTTAAAAAAAATATTGTTAATTATAAATATTTAAAAATTTACGACTCGCCTAGATCAGAAAATTTTCATGGAACAAGAATGATTTTATAATTTTTTAAATTATCATTTGAATATTAGTAATTTGATAAAACAAATTCTATTTTAAATGGTTGTACTACCTCAATCTTATTCAAACTACAAACTATAAATTAAAATAACTATGTGAATTAGATTTAATTTATGATTTGTTATTATATACACTATAAACAATAACTAAAAAAAACATTAAGTCTTTTTGTGATATAGCTTTTTAATATTATAAGACATTTAGTTGATATCATATAATCTATTTTAAAATGTGTTAAAAGTGTGAATGTGTTGTAAATGATGAGATGATAAATTTATAAAAAAAATTTCATTCAGATCAAATCTATAAAAAATTTTATAAGAGAAAAAGATTTTATGTATTTATCGAAATTTTTTTTTTTAAATTTAAATTTACCTTTGCATATATGTGCTCCGCTCTGACAATGTAGTTTTCTTTGTTTTCATAAGGGTCACCTAAAACAAAAAAAAATCAAAATAACAACTCTGCAAGAACTTAAATAATTCTACAGCGCTTGCTGATGCTACATGGTTTTTTAATACCGGGGCAGCAAACATTCACAGCCAGTGTTTTAGCTGTGATCTCTGTTTTTAGTAATAGAAGTGGAGAAAAATAGGTGGGGGATGCCCACAATTTGGTTGCAAGAACCTTCTAGCACTCCTCCCTCCTCTTGAAAAGTTTGAGATAAATGCACTTATTTCACTCGTTCAAAATATTTTTAGTAAATATCATTATTTATAATAACTTTAAACTAAATAGAGCAGGCTAGGTCGTTACTTTGTTTTTGAGCTCTTGTGGAATGAACTATAATAGTTTTGCTGATAAATGAGAACTGAAATTATGATGATTAAAAGCTTTTGTATTTTGTTCAGTGAAAAGCATTTAAAAAAAAACAATATACAAAAGACAACTCGCACTGTGTCTACCCACACTTTTAAGCTGCTTTTTTTAATAATGCGATAAGAAATCACATTTTGTGAAACACATTGTTTGACATCCACTCTTTGATGCGTCCATCATATTTGTCCATCCTCAAATGGGAATCCCAAACTCAGGCAACTTTAATAAAAAAAGTTACGAACACGTGATAATATACTTTAGCGATTCAAACTTAAATTTAGGTATATAAAGAAACACTCACTGAAGGAATTTATATAAAGGCAGATTTTCATTTTATCCTCCAGAACATGTTCCAAACTTGTTTCCTCTGTTTCCTCCTTAAAAATTAAAATAACAGAAATATGAGTATTAAAAGAACAAACTATAAAATAGTACTTCAGATAATTTTTTGTTACAAAGCAATTAGGACTGGGGAATAGTATAGCTACATGTTATTGAGAAACTACGAAAAAGCATTTTTTTTTTTAAAGCTAACTTACCAGACCTTTTCAAATCTAGAAATGTAATCGGACGTTCAAAAATCAAACCTACACATAAAATGAACTGAGCAAAATGACTAAAAAACATTACAAAAAATAACTTACCAGCTGTCTTCAAATCTGGAAAAAATAACGGATGTCCAAAACTCATACCTACTTGTCAAAACAGAAGTATAAGAAAATTGAAAAAGCCTTAAAAAACAAATCTCATGCACATAAAGCCAACGTCACTTACCTACAATCCCATGCAGGTATTACCAGCGCCATCTACCTAAAATTTTGCCATAAATTACCCTATCATAAAAAAAAATTGTTTATCACCCTCTACAAAAGAGTCAAATCCCTTGGTGACAGAAGTACCGTAGGATTAAAATTAACCAAAAAAATTCCAAACTAATTTTTAAAAAACCTAAAAAGGTTATAACTAACACAACTGTCTTGCATTAGTTCAAACAATCAATCACTATCTATTTTTACATTAAAAACTATTATAAAATCTGAATTGCCATTTGTTTTAAAAACAGCAAACTTGAATGAACGCCAAGAACATTTTTGATTATTGATTCATTTTTCCACTTCCCACACTTAAACTTTAAAAACAAAATTAAGGAACTTATTTTGTGTAATAGTTCTAAATATATAAATTTGTTTAAAACAAAAATTTTATGCTTGTTGAATTTTTTTAAAAAATAGCTTGACTTATATTCACAACTGTTAATAACGTAAGGATGACATTTTAAAAATTAACTTTGACCCTGAATTTTGTCAAAACAATAAAATTATATTTAAAAAAAAACTATGCTAACATTCAGGAACGTCATTTAATTCTGAACAAAAAAAACTAGTAGGTACATAAGACACTCACCAAAATAAGAAATTAAAAGTTGTTGGAAATTGAAGACCCATTTCCAACTCTCCCGGAATTGTACAATTACTTCAGAATCTAAAATTATATTCATAAAAAATAGGGGTGATTGTAAAAGGTATTGAAACATCAAAACTGTTGGGTAGCTATGTAAATACCACACATGCAAAATGTCACATGCAAAATATGAATAAATAGCAATAAAATTTTAAAATACATTTCGTAGTGCTTGAAGGATATTTTGAAATTTTCACGCTAACAAATATTTTAAATATACTTTAACTAACTTTAACTCTGAACTTATTTGATTTTTTAATTGTTATTCAACTGCGCATCTAATATACGTAATTTATTATCGTCTGACTCTCAGTTTTTACATTGAATTGTTAAATTTTTTTGCATTAAATGAACAGCATTTAATTCAGTCGTTAATAAGCTAAATGTTTATCGTAAATGATTGCCTTAAGCCTTGTCCAACAACTTTTAGAATATACATTCTAATAAGTTAGAAATAAATACGATTATCAATGTTCTTCTAGCGACCGTTGAATTTTAGAACTAATCAGAATATTCAAATAAAAATACGTTGAAGATATCAAAAACTTAGAACGATGTATTTACATTATATTCTATTTGCAAGAATTCTTTTCTACAAAACATCAGCTCTACAAAAAAATGTTCTGACCAGTGACAGCATAGACATATAATTTCTTATTTATATTTTAAAAATGAATTTTACAATCATTGAAATATTGCAAAATAATAATACATTCAACTGAAGAAACACCAAAATTTTACTTACTGTAAATTAGCATTGTTCTGAAGTTCAAAACACACAGCAGACAGCAAAACGATTCGAATTTCGAAGCTTCGTGTTGTGTTGTTGTAGGGGTAGGTACATATAAATTCCGGCTTGTGTGCTTGATCAGAGACCCGCCTTCGTCAAGTAAGACAGACACAGAAAGAATTTTTACTGTCACAGAGAAAGGAAGTACACCCAGGGCGAAGGCGGGAATCGAACCCGCACCCGTTACAGCGCGCAGTCTGCTAGCGTAATGGTCTGCGATGCAAACCACCTCGGCTTCACTTATAAGTCCCTTGAGTAAGTGTTCAAGTAATCCCAAGATTACTTTATTTTTGTAAAAAATAATTACGAATTCAATTTAAATCAAAATGTCAGGCCCGATTCCCCATACTTCAGAATCTTTTTTTTTTTTTAATTTTAATCCTTTTTGAATGAAAATTATATGAATGCGGGTAAAAAAAAATCAGACTGTGAAATAAAAAAAAATATCCTAATTTAATTATATTTTTCCTTTATTAAATTTCGAACATTTAAGAACTTCTGCCGTCTAAATAGTTGACAAGTTTGTTCTATTTATTTCCATCTTATTTTTGTGCTTTATTAAACCAGATTTCTCTTTAACCCTAAAAAAAATACAAAATCCTAACCTCTACGCAAAATATTAAACTTGGAAATCTATATAACTACGAGCTGCAAAGAAAAAAAGTTAACACCGCTCACAAATACACTAATTTCTACAGTTGTATGGTGTAATTTGGACCTAGCTTAACAAAAAAAGACGCATTCTTGTGCCAAGTCTTGATTTTTTTAAGGGCCTCTAAAGGCCAATAATTTAAATCCATTTTTTTAAATGTGTATTTTACTTCAATTTTTGGTGCGATAAATTTTAGTTGCCCTTATTTATAAATTGAGGTTTTAAAATAAGGTTACTTATATCTTTAAATAAAAAAAATCTAAACTATCGTTTTGGTACTGTAGTTGGGTTACATTAAAAAAAATCTTGCAACGTTTTATAGGCCCAATTAAAATATTAGTTGATTTTTTTCTAAATTCTACATGGGCACTGTAATTGTATTTCAATTTTCGCTAATTACTATAAGATCATAGTAAACAACGAAGATCACCACTTATAGTAAATTAAAAAAAACTAACTTTTGATTTGACTGAATGTAAAAATTAAAATCGATTTAATTAGTTTTTTCAAAATTTTATTAGGCTGCTTATTGGAGTCAATCATTTGCAGACTGGATACTTTTATAGTGGATCCATCTATAGTGGGGGCTCTTAAAAACGTGAATATAAATGTTTTAAACGTCGTCGCCACTAAATAATGAAAAAGTTAAAATATATATTTCTTTCAAGCAATTTTTAGATAAAAAAAATTAGTTAATTTTTATCAAGTTTTTTCAAATTTTGGCTCTTTCATAATGTCACCTTTCTAACCGAATGGTTCTAAGAGCTTATATTCTAAAAATCCGAACAGTATTGTGGAAACCAGAAAGGCGTGTGTTCCACTGTCGACCCGGATTTGCTCTCCGTGTTCGGTTAGGATGGTAGCGTGAGAACATTCCTAATCGCATTAATTCGCACACTTTTTGATTTCGAATTGCGCTACATTCAAAAACGCACGTACATAAAATTATTTATAAAAAGCACAACTCAACTTATTCATGCATTATCAAATAATATATAACTTTTAAGAGTTAAATAAAAATCTGATATAAAATAATATATTTTATTGAATCTATGCTTTTTATTTCTGAAATATTACTTGCGATGCATTCGTCAAAATGTTTGTTAATAGCCAAAGGACGCAAAAACGTTGATACATTACTAAGTAGTACCTTAAATCTATAAATCTGTAAGACTTTAGTTTTGGTATTTAATTGGTTCAGCAAATCTAACTTTTTATTGATATAGCATATGCTTTTCCAAATATAAACGTTTTAAACGTAGTCACTAATGAACAAAGTAAACAATATATATTTTTTCAAGCACATTTCAAATACAAAGTTTCAAATCAAGAAATTAGTTTTGTCAAGACTTTGGTTTCAAATTGGACTAAATTCAAAAACGCACGTTCCAAATAATAGATTGGTAAAAAAAAATATTTATAAAAAGCACAACTAAACTTATTCATACAATATAAAATGATGAATAATTTTTTTAAAAATTAAAAAAAATGATAGGAAATAATATATTTTATTCAATCTATGCTTTCCCCCCCTAAATATAACTTGCGATAACTCTTGTTTAAGCGTTTGTTAATAGCCAAAGGACGCAAAGACGGTGAAATATTAGTGAGTAGTATCCAAAAACTAGAAATCCGTAAGACTGTTTTAAAATAAACGACGCCGTAGCCCGTGTATCTATGCCAGATATCAAGACTAAACTGAAATCCGTATGACTGTTTTAGTAGTTATTTGGTTCAGCAAATCTAACTATTATATCGTTACAGCATGTTTGTCCAAATATAAATGTTTTAAACGTCGTCACTAAATAATGAAAAAGGTAAAATATATATTTCTTTCAAGCAAATTTTAGATAAAAAAAATTAGTTTTAATTTTTATTAAGCTTTTTCAAATTTGGGCCCTTTTATAATGTCACCTTTCTAACCGAATGGTTCTAAGAGCTTATATTCTAAAAATCCGAACAGTATGGTGGAAACCAGAAAGGCGTGTGTTCCACTGTCGACCCGGATTTGCTCTCCATGTTCGGTTAGGATGGTAGCGTGATACAGTCCGAACCGCATTAAAATAATTTATAAAAAACGCATCAAAACTTATGCATACAATATCAAAATATAAATAACTTGCAAACATTAAAAAAAATCTGATTTTAAGATTAGGTTACATATAATAGTCAAAGGACGAAAAGACGGTGAAACTTTACCAAGTAGTATTGAAAATTGTAAATAATATTAAAATTAATAGCGATAAACTTTTATGATAAAATTCTATAGGTCCAATCTCTTAAGACCCGAGCAAAATCCTACACGTATATTCATAATCTAAACATACTTTTCATACAAATATATGCTAAAAAGTATTTTTGCAAAGTAATTAAAAAAAATATGTTTAATGGTTACTGAGAGACACGCCTTAAGCTCTAAAAATACACATTTTGTATGCTATAAATGCAAAAAGAAAGGCCGCATCACTTATTTGTAGTTAAAAACAATGTTAAAATAAACTGTTAATGCAAAATGCCTTTAAAATTATTTACTAAAAGCATTTTTTGAAAAGTTTGAAAAAAAAGTAAATTAATTTTCTTGAGAAGTCTAATATCGTATTGAACCTCGTTCAACTGCATATTTTATAGAAATAAATGACTGACACCTGTAATAAAAGGCTGAAAACTGATATTTGGATATTTTTCCATCGAACCAGGTCAATTTCGAAACTAATTAACACGTTAATTGTCTGTGAGGAGGTTTTAAAAAATGTCCCCAAATGGGGACGCCAGGTCGCAAGAGGTTAGAACTGTTTATTCAATATTATTACAAATGCTTACTAAAATTAAATGATGCCATAAAATAATTATAAATAATTATTATTACATAGCCATGCTGTTGATTTTCCACTTTTGCTTTTCGGAAGTGACTCGAAAGAATTGAGTATGAGCTTAAATAATTCAGAAGGTTTTTGTTGCTTAAAACCTAATACTACCTTATTGCAAATTGAAAGTGTGCGATTCTGGAAATTAACAAACAACAAACACTTTATTAACACAAAAACAAACATTACAGAATAATTTTTGTTCGTCACAAGGGGGTTGAAAAAAAACCCCGTATATGTGACTAAATAAACATAATTATAATTGATAAGACACAATAATAAGACATTATAAGTTTAAATAAAAAAAATAAAACCCACAAAAAATAATAAATTTAAATACATAAATATACACAAAAAGAAAAATGTGGCAATGCTAATGCTATATAATCAAAACAAAATGCCCAAAATTCTGGTCAGCGGGAAATATATATAAAAACAGTTCGCTTCGATAAATTAAAAAAATACATCAATATCGTCTATTGACAAAATAAATTTTGTCACATCTTCGCTCTTCATACAATTTCGGCATACAAAAGATATCTGGAGATATTTCTTGAGTAATTGGTGAGTAGCAAAGATCATATTTCACTAATAATTATACAAACTTAAGATTCTTAGGCCGTACATAAATTAGTCAACCTCTGAAAAATAATTATTCGATTTATTTACATTTCGTAAGGATCACTGCTATAAAGTTTTTAATCCAACTAAAAATTTCATTCGATTTCAAAATTGTAATCAAATGTGTATATTTAACTTTCATTTTTAATTCAAATTAAAGAAAAATGTGGAGAAATCATTTTTTTCTAATGAAATTTTTCATTCATCAAAAATTGGTTCATAAACTTCAAATTGGTTTTGCATTACCTTTTTTTTTATTGTTCAATGATTTCTAGGGTTTCATTAGAAGACTTTTTAGAACTGACAGGCACTGTTATTAAAACTTTTTTTTAAATATTCAATACAGTAGGGTACCATTTTTAAATTTATTTTTGTAGAAAACAATGCTTCAATTTTTTCTACCTTTTCCTCAATTAGTTAAAAAAATTCTTTGAGGTTAATTTTTTAATTTATTATTTAATTCTAGATTTTGTAAATAAATTCTACTTGTGTGAAAATTTAAATTTGTGAAATAGTAATTTATCAAAATTTTTAGAGGTTTTTTTTTGGTGTTGCTCTATTACGACGTTAATTTAAACTAAACAAGGCCATTAATACAGTTTAGATAACAGTAACGCAAATTAATTACATCTGTTATTTCATCTCTTATGTGTTTTCGATTAAATAGTTACGGTTAGGATTTATGTAAAATAATGTAATGCTAAATAAGTTGTCATTTATGAAAAAAAAATTATACATTATAACGAAATTGCCAATGGCTGATACCTATTTGCGAAGCATTCGTACAACTGTCACAAAAAGCAATTCTTTAAAGCAAATTTACTTCATGAAAAGTTCTTAAAATATGCACGTAATGAAGTTAAAAGCAAATTCAATAACTGATAATGTTTAAAAGTAAAGTTACACCACATCAAAATATTGGCAAGTATATCTCGTGTAAGAAAAATGTAAAAATTACAAGAATTTTGAATGAAATGCTCAGAATACTACTAGCCTTCTGTAACCAAAAGGTACATCTTCTGAAGATAACGAAAATTTGATCTATCCGAAAAGTGGAATCTTTCATCTTTCTCACAGAATTGAAAACAAAAACTTTCACCACTAATCTACTCTTTCTCAAGAATGTGTGTGAATATTTAAGACATAAAATTTCCATTTCTTTCTTGCAACTATCTCTACACAAATAGCTCTAAGCAGTTTTTCGACTGTGGACCTTTATCGGAAGCAAATGTGTCCACTGTCGGAAAAATTCCTTTCCTCCAAACAAGAAGTGGTGTGCTAGGAAAATGCTCTGAACCGATTGCATGTTCGATTCATTCACGTTTGTATACAGTTGCTACGAAGATTCTATTGTCCAATGTTACAAACACTTTCGAATAAAATACAGAAGAAAGAGTGGTAAATGTACAGACTTTCCTTTCAATAAGTGTTGTAAAACAAAAAAGACACTAACCACAGAACATTTTAAACTTACTTATGATTGCATGGATTGGTTATATTATAGACTATATAGATTTCATGACCGGGAGACATGGGTTTTAGTTATACCGTAAGCCCGTGGCCAACGTTAGTCCCTATTTCATAACTTCTCTGGAGATGCGGTCTTCTATACCGCTATTCTTTTTAATTTTAAATTAATGTGTTATAACCAAAGTTTTCCTGTTAAGTAGTCCGAAAAATGTTCAATCTCATAAATACTCTTTCTGATATCGAAATAATGTATACCGCTAGCATGGTAGAATGACTATTCCATGCAACCAGTCTAAACAAAATTCCATTTGAAAAACCTGCTTCGACTCATCCACTAAAAAAACAACAGCAGAACATTTCGAAACATCTTGTCAGTATGCAGTCTGCTCATGCAGTCAGAGCATTAAATTTACACTGCGAAGGTTCCAAGAAAAACAATCTTGCTTTCATAATGTAATGTTTGAGTGCTGTGCGTAAACAATCAAAGGTCGAGATGCAAACAAACGTCTTTATTAACACGGACTAGGAACAGGACGACAAACAACAGCGTATAGCTTGGCAGCCAGAAGAGTAGTCAGTAGGCTCGGTATTCCGCGACGAGGCGCTCTTATACACAGTTCATTCTGACGTCACTCACAGGAACGCAGACATGACACATAATAAAAACTTAAAATGATTCTGCTGACCAAGAAACAGCAAGTTCAGTTACAATTCTATTAGTATGTCATTCGGTAACTCGTTTCGAGACTCCGCTTCCAGCTGCGCACGGGATCAGAAACTTCTTTCCTAACAAGAAGATATATTGATTCTACAGACCGAAAAAACACGTAATTCACTTACAATCAAGTTAGCTTAAAGTCCGGCTATTTCTTTAGACAATCCTTTTCGACTGCAGAGTGCCAACAAAAACACTTAAGCTCTTAACAAGAAAAGATGTTCCAAGATGATGATTCCAATGAACAAAGCAACAGATGTTTAGCATGCAGTAGGTAAGGGTCTTTCAACATGAGATACTTTTCTGCTCCTACCAAGAATTGAAGTACTAAGTATTTCATTTGCAAAAGCAAGGTCCACGTACAATATCATTTGCTACCATACGGCCACGGTCGAGCAATGCCAAGAGATCGTCACTCACCGAAATGATAGCCTGCTCAAGGTATTCAATTTAACAAGATGTACTAATATCCATAAAACTTTTACCAGTAGGATACTATTAATTGGTTTATTGTAGTTGTGAGCAAATTACAAATTTTTACATTTTTGTGTAATTAAAAATTAACTTAAGCAATAAATAAATAATTGAACAAAAAATTTATAAAACAAACAATTCATTTTTTTAAAAAAATTACTTATAGTTAATAAAAAAAGAATGCACGCGTATACAAGTATCGCACAACGTGAATTTTTTGTTTTATTTTGGCAAAGGGAAAATTGCATGTGCAAGTTAGGCTTAACTTTAACAGCGTGTAGTATTTGGCTATGAAGTTACAATATAATGGGACTCGCCGTATAACGAATATTCAAGTATAAGAGTTATTGTGTGTGTGTGTGTGTGTAAAATATCTGTTGAACAACTTAAAAATTGTTTTTCTATAATTGTTTTTGTCATCAAAAATCAAGCTATCGGCCAAATTTCGATAAGGTTTTATGAATGGCAAAATGAGATTTGGTCACAACACATTGCCATGAGAATCCTGTCCTGGTATCGGATGATTATTTCATTGAATTTCATTGAAAATGTATCTTCCAAATAAAAATTTTAAGGAACGAATAACTCGTTATAATTATGTTTTATCACAAAAAATATTTGAGTGTTTTTGGTTCTAGTTTCAATAACAAATTCAATTTTATTTCTGATTGTTTTTTATAGCCACGTGTACGACAATGGCAATAAAAATACTTAAAATAAGTGTAAACATTTGTAGAGAAAGAAATTCTTATTAATTTATTCAGAGTTATAGAACATCGTTAGCTTGAGGCCGAAATACGTTATTTGCATAAAACGTGTTTTAATAAAATCGGAAAAGGGTTATTACTTTTAACTGCAGAAACCTAACATTGTATTTCTTTATAAGGTATAACTTTCAAAACATGCAGTCCTAGTTGGAAATAGCAGATAAATATTTAATCGTTAAAAACCTTTGAAATACTACTATTTACTCGTTGATAGCAGATAGATAGCTTTGTAACTTAAAGTAAAAATAAGAAATAATCTTTCGTCTAGAACTTGTTCTTCAATAAATAGGGAAAAGAGGATTACATTAGAACACGCTTTTTGTAGTTTTTTATTTTTTATTTTAATTTTAAACCCTTTAGGTGTGGTAATAAATAGAGCATAGAGCTCTCAAACAAACCAAACCCTTGCAAAAAAGTATTTCTTGACTCGTTTCTTATGTCATACAATATATTGTATTGCAAAATTTAACTGAAAACAGCTCTAAAAATATTTAAAGCAAAAGAAAGGAAAGTTTTAGCCATAAATCCGTATTTTATTTCAAAATATTTTTGATAAAAACTGTAATCCTATTCCTTAGCTGTAACCGCCGTAATGTATTCTTGTCTAGTGATAGTGTTTGTTTACTTTTTAATGTGTTTAAAATGTTTTTTTAATAAATCTTAAACTTAATCTTAACCTTCTTAATCAACTAAAGATGAAAAGAAGATAAACTAGGTAAGTCCTTTTGTTTTCTCATTATTTTTATTGTTTGTAGATCGTTTTTTAACTCATCGGATCAACTTAAATGTGTAAGCATGGTGTTATGTTATTGTGATCAGATGTACTGCATTTCGCAGTACAGTTTAGTACAACAAAAACAGCGTCAATAAAACATGAGTTAATAAAATTAACTGATGATTTCATATTCGAAACATTAATCACTGACAACAAATCTGGTCAGGCTACTTATTGTTTATATACCTATATTTATGGCAATTGTAAAACTATTTTTTATTTTATGTGTGCAAAGCGATTGTTTTAAGTGTACCAGAATCTTAATATTCATTTCAAATTTTCCCATCAATTAACATTTCTTTTTTATTAATTTTTGTGGACATTATTTGTTAATCAATTTCATATCAAATAAAAATTATTTAACTATCAATGTTTCTTTAAACATAACTTTAAATTGTTAAAAAGGAAAAAAATCAATTAGTTTTTTAAAGTTGCATTGAAGCAAGTAGTATATAAGTGGAATTGTTTTTTAAACATCAGATCAGTTGTAATTTTATGTTTTGCTTTGTACTTACATATGTTCTTTTTTCTCCCCTTTTTTTCAGTTAGTGCTTTTTTAAATTACAAAACATTGTGTCATTTTAAAAGTAAGTTAGATGGGAGACATTCAAATAAGTGCCCTATTTAACTTGTTGCCAAAATTTCACAATTCTCGTCTTTCTGGGGAACTGCAGCTGATCTAGTAGCCAATTTGGGGATATACTTCAATTTTTTGCAAGATAGAACTCCGTGGTCAATGCTGCGGTTTACCACACCGTTCTCGACAGTGCTCCACCAAACAACAACAGGAACCATTGCCTCAACTTTACAGATGGTGATCGCGCTAGCTCCGCTGCAGAGTGCCCGCCCTGACTAAAGTTCCCTTGTCGAACCACCAAGCCAGCTGCTTCTTGCGACTCTTCTAGTTGTCCTGAATCCTGTGAACCCTTAGATCTAATTAGTCAGGCTCTTCGGCAGAATGACTATGATCAGTGCAACAACTGACATGACCACCGCTCTAGCACTCTTTAAAGTGAAGCCAAGGTACTAGACAGTAGGAATTTACCAAAATGCAGTGCAGTGTTAGTGAGTGTAGTGTTAACAGTTTTTAATGGAATATTTCAATACCTTGCAAATAAATCCCCAACAGTGTAAAATTAGCCAATGCAAAGCGTGTGGCTGATTGCCACTCACAGGGGAAACGTGGGGCTGATTGTCATATTTTACATGCTACAACACAAACAGGTCGACCAAGATTTAAATATTATACATAACGTCTTTGTGCTTTTCTAACTTCTGAAGCTTGTGTGGCCGTTATGTTATAGACATGTCTATAATATTACAACAATACTTTCAGGTATGTTGAATATATTTATTTCTCATTTTTAGATTAGTATTATCATAATACATAAATTAATGAAACATGGTTTGGCTGTTAATCTTCGTTTTTTTTAGCACTCACACTTTGTTTATAACTTAAAAAGTATAAACATTTATAAATGTGCACTGGAACAGCAATCAAACATAAATTTGCATAGGGTTGCTATGGTTTTGGTTGGTATGGTTTTTACCGCCTCCGGTAAAATATCATGGTGAAAACCGGTATTTACTGTCTTGGGAGAAATTCTGTTTTTCCCACCTGGTAAAAACCAAACATTATTGAAACAACAAAATTAATTAATAAGAGTTATTTAAAGGATCTTTGAAAATTTATTTTGTATTTTAATAAACGTTTATCATGGACTTATTTTAAAAAATTGACAAATCTTATTATTTTACATCTATGGTAATATAATAACCAATTATTTTTGTTTATTATTTAAGTGTTTCCATATGTATATATACATAAATAGTTATTAAAATATTGTCTGTGGTAAATATTCATTAAAATATGGTATAGGATAAATAATTATTGAGTTATGTTTACTGAACCTAGAAATAATAAGAAAAAACCCACTTTACTTGGCTTTGGCAAACTATATAGCAGCTGTAGTGGGGATAACAAAAACGTGAAAAGCGTTTACGAAGGTTCCCCCACCCAGACAGTGGCACAATTGCAATGACAGCCAGAATACAAATATTAGGATGTAAACAAAAAAAAAAGAAAAACATGTTTACTTTTATATAACTTTTTTATTTAATTAAAAGGAATTTCCCAGATAAGGTATATCCCATAAAGAAAGATATTTCCTCCTTCTTCCCAGTATTTACCCATTTTGCCCGGTATTTACCAGTTTTTCCCACTGGGATTTGAAATCTTAGTTTTTGACGGGGAAACCCCAACTCTTTGCAAACAGGTTTGCAGTTTGAATTGAGATTATACGGTACTTCTGGAATTTTAATGGGTTTAATTAGTTATGTTTCTTAACCTTAAATACCAATTTTTTAAAAACTTAAGTTCATTATGTTCGCATTTATTTTGATATTCAATTTTTGTTTATGGATCTAAAGCTTTCATATTTTCTAATGAACCGCTTTGTCTATAGTAAATGTTTACCACATGTCTATGGCAAAACTTACCCTTATGTGTATGAAAAAATTTGCCATTTACATATGGCAACAGTTTTCCATAACTCTATGGGGTTTTGCCTATTTTAAATGTTCGCCATAACTCTATGGCACAACTTTACCATTAGCTTTATGGCAATACTCTGTCATAGCTCTAGGGAAATTATTTTGGGCATAGTCAAAACCCCATAGAATTGGGCTATGGTTTTTTTTATGTCAAATTTTCCTAAATTGTTAGTGTACGTGTAGGATTTAAAAATTTAATTTATAATACCTTTATTTTTGTTTTCAATTTTCCTGCTTTGCTTATCATTTTCACTGTTACAGCAGTAACGATAGGAATTATTATGCTTTAAAATTTATCTTTTGACTAATGTTCCAAATCTAAAATTATCAAAAGCGATTTCAATTGCTATTGTTGAGTAGGTACTTGGCAAATATTTCAAGTACTGTGCATTGACAGAGTAACTGTCGATATTCCTATTACTCACAATATACTTTATAGGCTCAATATTACCCTCAGAGAAAATGAAAATATACTTATACTTGGATTTAGCACATAGATACCTGTAAAGATAATATCAATAGAAATATATTTAAAACAGATTAAATAATATCAGTATAGACAGTAGGAATTTGTATGGATATCAATATAGATCAGTAGAGATTTGTATGGATATCAATACAGATCAGTAGAGATTTGTATGGATATCAATACAGATCAGTAGAGATTTGTATGGATATCAATACAGATCAGTAGACGTCAATAAAGGATATCTGTACGTGGAAATGGCCTAATGATATCAATAGAGATCAGTAGAGATTTGTATTGATATCAGTAGAGATTTGTATTGATATCAGTAGAGATTTGTATGGATATCAATACAGATCAGTAGAGATTTGTATAGATATCAATAGGGATCAGTAGAGATTTGTATTGATATCAATAGGAATAGCTGTACGTGGAAATGGCCTATGGATATCAATAGAGATCAGTAGATATTTGTATTGATATCAGTAGAGATTTGTATTGATATCAGTAGAGATTTGTATTGATATCAGTAGAGATTTGTATTGATATCAGTAGAGATTTGTATTGATATCAGTAGAGATTTGTATTGATATCAGTAGAGATTTGTGTGGATATCAATAGAGATCAGTAGAGATTTGTATGGATATCAATAGAGATCAGTAGAGATTTGTAGGATATCATAGAGATCAGTAGATATTTGTACTGATATCAATAGAGGATAGCTGTACGTGGAAATGGCCTACTGATATCAATAGAGCAAATATCAATAGAGATTTCTATTGATACCAGTAGGCCATTTCCACGTACAGTTTTTTCTATTGATCTCTACTGGTCATTTTTAGTAGGGTAGGCCATTTATTTCGTACTTTTCTACAGTTGCAAAGAAAAAAAAACTTACTCTTCTAACAAAAAGTGGTACGCAAGCAAGATTCCTCAGAAAAGAGCAACATATATTTCATTCAAAATTTTATTAGCATGCAAAGGGTATCTGTCAGCAAAAAATCAAAAGTTTCTATCCCAAAAAGTAGTTAAGATGAATCCACTAACCAAAGAAACAGCAAGTTTACTTATAATTCACAAAATTCAACTTAACTACGGACGTGACAAAAACACCCCATGCCTTTCCTATCAAGCTATGGCATGCAGAGATGATTCCGCTAAACGAAGTAATAAGTTCTTTTGCACTTCCGACAGCATGCAATATGCTCCATTCAATCCAACAACGGACAAGACGAGTAAAAACTTCCGATGAAGAAGTAGTGTGCCACGATGATTCCTCCAAACGAAGTAGCAGAAATTCAATATTCTGTCAGCATGCTCCATTCCATCCAACAGCGGGGGAAGACCAGTAAACAAATTCCGCTCCGGATGAAGATGTGGTGTTCAACGATGATCCATCCAAACCAAGTAGCAGAAATTCACTATTCCGTCAGCATGCTATCTGCTCCATTCCATCCAACAGCGGACAAGACAAATAAAAAACATTCTGCTCCGGATGAAGATGTGGTGTGCCACGATGATCCCTCCATACTAAGTATCAGACATTCACTATTCCGTCAATATGCTATCTGCTCCATTCCATCCAACAGCGGACAAGACAAATAAAAAACATTCCGCTCTGGATGAAGATGTGGTGTTCCACGATGATCCCTCAAACGAAGTATCAGAAATTCACTATTCCGTCAGCATGCTATCTGCTCTAGTCCATCCAACAGCGGACAAGACCAATAAAAACTTTCCGCTCCGGATGAAGATGAAGTGTGCCATGATGATCCCTCCAAACGAACTAGCAGAAATTCACTATTCCGCCAGCATTCTATCTGCTCCATTCCATCCTACAGCGGACAAGACCAATAAAAAACATTCCGCTCCGGAAAAAGATGTGGTGTGCCACGATGATCCCTCCAAACGATGTATCAGAAATTCATTATTCCGATCTGCTCGAGTCCATCCAACAGCGGACAAGACTAATAAAAAACATTCCGCTCCGTAAGAAGATGTGGTGTGCCACGATGTTCCCTCCAAACGAAGTATCAGAAATTCACTATTCCGACAGCATGCTATCTGCTCTAGTCCATCGAACAGCGGACAAGACTAATAAAAAACATTCTGCTCCGGATGAATATGTGGTGTTCCAAGATGATACCTCCAAACGAAGTATTAGAAATTAACTATTCTGTCATCATGCTATCTGCTCCATTCTATCCAACAGCGGACAAGACTAATAAAAAAGATTTCGCTCTGGATGAAGATGTGGTGTGCCACGATGATTCCCCGAAACAAACAGATATTCACTATTCTGTCAACATGCTATCTGCTCCATTCCATTCAACAGCGGAGTTGACAAATAAAGACATTCCACTAAGATGAAGATCTGGTGTGCTGAGATAACACCGAAGAAGTAATACAAGTTATCTTACAATCGCGTAGAATGCTATCTGGAAACTCTATCAGACACAGTTGCTGAAGAAACAAGAAAAAACCTTTCGCTCCATTGAAGAGTGGTGTGCTGAGATAATTCCACTAAACAAAGTAACAGCAAGTTCATTTACAATCCCGTCAGCATGCTATCTGCTCCATTCCATCCAACAGCGGACAAGACTAATAAAAAACATTCCGCTCCGGAAGAAGCTGTGGTGTTCCAAGATGGTCCCTCCAAACGAAGTAGCAGAAATTCACTATTCTGTCAGCATGCTGTTTGCTCCATTCCATCCAACTGCGGACAATACAAATATAAAACATTCCGCTCTGGATGAAAATGTGGTGTGCCACGATGATCCCTCCAAACGAAGTATCAGAAATTCACTATTCCGTCAGCATGCTATCTGCTCCATTCTATCCAACAGCGGACAAGACTAATAAAAACATTCCGCTCCGGATGAAGATGTGGTGTGCCACGATGATCCCTCCAAACGAAGTAGCAGAAATTCACTATTCTGTCAGCATGCTATCTGCTCCATTCCATCCAACAGCGGACAAGACTAATAAAAAACATTCCGCTCTGGATGAAGATGTGGTGTGCCACGATGATCCCTCAAACGAAGTATCAGAAATTCACTATTCTGTCAGCATGCTATCTGCTCCATTCTATCCAACAGCGGACATGAAGACATTCCACTAAGATGAAGATCTGGTGTGCTGAGATAACACTAAAGAAGTAATACAAGTTCTTTTACAATCGCGTAGAATGCTATCTGGAAGCTCTATCAGACACAGTTGATGAAGAAACAAGAAAAAACCTTTCGTACTATTGAAGAGTGGTGTGCTGATATAATTCCACTAAACAAAGTAACAGCAAGTTCATTTACAATCCCGTCAGCATGCTATCTGCTCCATTCCATCCAACAGCGGACAAGACTAATAAAAAACATTCCGCTCAGGATGAAGATGTGGTGTTCCAAGATGATACCTCCAAACGAAGTATCAGAAATTAACTATTCTGTCATCATGCTATCTTCTCCAGTCCATCCAACAGCGGACTAAACTAATAAAAAACTTTACGGCCTGGATAAAGATGTGGTGTGCCATGATGATCCCTCCAAACGAAGTATCAGAAATTCACTATTCCGTCAGCATGCTATCTGCTCTAGTCCATCCAACAGCGGACAAGACCAATAAAAAACATTCCGCTCCGGAAGAAGATGTGGTGTTCCAAGATGATCCCTCCAAACGAAGTAGCAGAAATTCACTATTCTGTCAGCATGCTATCTGCTCCATTCCATCCAACTGCGGACAAGACTAATAAAAAACATTCCGCTCTGGATGAAGATGTGGTGTGCCACGATGATCCCTCCAAACGAAGTAGCAGAAATTCACTATTCTGTCAGCATGCTATCTGCTCCATTCCATCCAACAGCGGACAAGACAAAGACATTCCGCTAAGATGAAGATCTGGTATGCTGAGATAATAACACTAAAGAAGTAGTACAAGTTCACTTACAATCCCGTCAGCATGCTATCTGCTCCATTCCATTTAGCAACGGACAAGACAAATAAAAAATATTCTGCTTCGATGAAGATGTAGTGTGACAAGATGATTCCGCTTAACGAAGTTACAGCAAGTTCAAAATTTTCACTGGCCAACGTAACATCATGGTCAAATACATACTTGTTTGCATGCAGTTGGAACAGTTACTTCGACAATAATTCCCTTTTACCACGGTGTTGATGAATTTAAAAAAACGCCTTTGTTCCTATTAAGAAGTAGGGTGCCAAGCCTAAAACATTGGCCGAAACAAGAATACTTTCACGTTCGTACAATCAGTCGGTCAATTTTTTTTCCCGACAGTAATTTTCTGCTGCTATTGTCGAAAAACAGAAAGAAAAACTTTGGTCATTTAAGTAATGCTGTGTGTGGATTATTCTACTGACCGAAGCAACGCTAAGTTACCACGGTTGTGATAAAAAAAAAACTTCCATTCTCATATAGAAGAGGCAATTCAACTGACCGAAGTAATAGTAAGATAACGTTTGCATACAGTCAGTCATTCTTCTACGGTCGTCATAACAAGAAACTAAAAATTGGCTTGCTTTATTCAAAATCAGAGCTACAGAAACGGTTCTAAAGTATATATGTTTACCTTGGCGTTTTTATGAATACATGGAATTGAGACATGCGAATAACACTAAGAGATGAAATAGCGCCTTCGACATAGTTCATTTAAACTAATAATTCATTCAATTTTAGTATTTTATGCATCGAGCTTTGCCTATTCATACATACCTAGCTGCTGTTTCTATTCAACCGATCGAGGTGAAATTTTATTTAATTTTTATTTAATCTTTTTATTTTAATTTTTTTTATTTAATTTTTTTAATTTAAAATCTCGGAATTTAAGCTACTATAACCATTATATTACAAGTCCTCGTACATTCAGTGCATCGAAAAACTCTGAAATGCGTTTGAATAGTGTATTCATTTTAAAAGACGGCTGCGTAATAAAAAAAAAATCGTAGTCGGGTTTTTATGATAAATGCCCTGTTCAAACACTTTTCAGGGTTTTTCAATGCACTGAATATCCAAGGACTTTTTAATCCCTTATTATTTTTTTATTTACTAATCGACATGAGGAAAGGGTAGATATAACTGAATTTTTTTTTCAAAATTTTGTTTACGAAGTCCTAATGTTCAGTTCTGAAAAGTTCATAATGGAACTACTTAAGAAATTTTCATTGTAATTCTAAAATGTGTCACTGAACTTATCTTTTGGTTGGTGTTGAATGAAAGATTTCATAGGAATGGGTTTCTTCATCCACATAGCATTCAAAATTTTAAAAGTGATTTGTCAGCTGCTAGTTGATACCGTGCCGAAGAAACGAATTTAATAAAAGTACCGGAATTCCATCAAAATACTGGAATTCAATTAAAAGTCCGTTATTCAAATAACAACGTAAATTTTAATGACGTATCAAATTTCTGAAGTAATTTAAAAAAACAAGCTGAAATGGAATGCCAAAAAGCGGTAAATAAAAAAAACTGTCCAAGATAAGATACTCTTATAAAACTGAATATTTTTCTACTTCTCAATTTTTAAAATTTCATAAGTACACTTCATTTGTTTGAGCTGTTCTATATAGCGTTCAAATGTAAACCTACCGTTGTGGAAAGTTTTTGAAAATTCGGTTGCGTAGTTTCAGTTTATTCGGTATGAAAAACATTTGCCTTTTGTCTTTATAAAGGAGAATTAATAAGCAAATCATTAGTAATTAATGACTTCACATACCGAATAACTTCGAATAGCAGGTTTCTGTACTATCTGTAAACTATTTGAATACTTCCTATTGCTAAATTGTTTCTAAAATGCATAATTTTCAAAATTGTTAGTAAACCTACTTGCAATAAAAAAACACCTTTTAAAATTAAATCAATTAATAAAATTTAAAAATAAATATTATGATCAATGTTACAAATGTACTAGAAACAGCAAAGAAAGATAGTAAACTATGGTCTTTTATAATTTAAACTAATTCACACACTTTCAATTTGCACTAATGGAATTATTCAGAAATTAAAAAAAGTCACAATGTATTAAGCATAAGTTTGAAATTGTGAAATCTTAGTTTTCGGTTTATATACCAATTTCAAAATTCTTTCATTCAAATACGATAAAGAAATGCCTGCAAAATTTGTTCAATTTAACTATGTATTCATCGTTGCCGAACTTTTATATTTCTTTCAACTAAAAATTTCAACAAATATTTGACAACCAATGATAGGTTCCAGAAATGAGATCTAATAAGCTCATTGTCAAAAAACTTAAATCGTATCTAAACCTTTATGAAACTCTTTTAAAATCGACTAAGTATAAACTGTTCCATAAACCCCCCAATTTCTTCAAAATATTTTGCAAAGTTGCAATTTAGGTCGATCGTGTCAATACGTTGTTAAATTTCTGTTTTAACTACTGATTTACTCGGATATAAGAATAAAAATAAAATTAAGTATGGATTTGCTGAACCTTATGTTAAACTAGTCTTCTAAAAAAATTTTAGTAATAAAAAAAACAGATTCGTTCTGATATAGAAAGCCTACATTTTAAAATCAGTTTTTGATACTAGCACAGTTACACAAGTTTTCAAAATATCATGTCATGCATTTTAATATCGAAGTCCAAATATCATGTTTTCTCCTTTTTTTTTTGCCAAAAAATAATTAGTAAATAACTAGTAAATAAGAATCCATTTTGTTCAAAAACTGCGGTCAAAAGACGCGACTGAAATGATGCAAGAATTTTTTTTATATAGAATACATATACAGGGAATCTCTTTAACTTTCTTTTAGAAATGAGAAAACATAAACTGTATAAAAACTGTATAAAAACCAACCTTTTAAAAAAACATTCAACTTTCAATTTAGGCTGATCTTGCAAAAGCGTTTTGCTTTGTTTGTTGCAACCACTGATGAAGTCGGATATGTGAGAATAAAAATAAAATTGTTGATTTGCTGAACCATAGATATATCAAACTATTTTTTTTAGTCCTTTATAAATTTTCGAGACGGTAAAAAAAGCGTAGATTCGCTTTGGTATCTAAAACCTTCATTTTGAAATCAGCTTTTGATACTAACCAAGTTACACAAGTTTTCAAAATATTATATTGTTAAACATTATAATAAAGTTCAAAAATATCATTTACCCCCATATCTTGTAGTAAAACAGTCCCTGTTATGCAAAAAAATGCTGTGAAAAAAAACGAGGAATAAAATGCTGCAGCTGCAAGAATTTTTCTATGTAATCCAAGCATAGTGCAATAGCGTTTTGTTTTGTTTGTTCCAACCACTGATGAAGTCGGATATGTGAGAATAAAAATAAAATTAAGTGTTGATTTGCTGAACCATAGATATCAAACTATTTTTTAGTCCTTATAAATATTCGAGACAATAATAAAAATGAATAACTTTAAAATCAGTTTTTGACAATAGTCGAGTTACACAAGTTTTCAAAATATTATATTGTCATACATTATGATATCAAAGTTCAAATATCATGTTTTCCCCCCTATTTCTTGTAGTAAGTAGGTCTGATCTGCAAAAAAAAGATGTTAGAAAACAGGAATAAAATGTTGCAAGAATTTTTTTTTAGGTAATCCATGTATGGGCAAGTTTTAGTCCTTGTCCATTTTGCGTTTGTTATTGGAATTTTTAGAATGAGGAAAGTTTCATTCTTCTCTAGAACCAAAAGTGGGAAAAATGAGTACTATTTAAGGTTATGCCTACTACAGATACATTAAAAAAAATCGCGGATAAATGTGAAGTAGGCTAATTAGAACTAACAGAACATGTAAATAAATCAATAAAAGTAATAAAAGTAAATTTGGGTTTTATTCTGGTCTGGGCCAAGTTATATGCTAATTATAAAAAAAAATCTTGTCATTAAATAAATTAAAAATTAATAAGTTGTGCGCTTGTTGTTGAATACTGTTTAGGAATAAATTGTTATGTTTACTTTTAAATGCGTTATCGTTAAAGTTAAATCAAGTGCAAAAATAAGATGGAAAATATTAACGAAAAGAGACAAAATATGCTGTATTTCTATAACGTTGCCAGAAAGTTATTTTAATTTTATAAAACGTTTTCCAATTTGAATTTCCTGACCATTATCTGAAAAATTCAATTTAAAACTAGTCACCATTGAAGGATTTTTATCTCTAGTACCAATTTTTTAAATAAACATTTTAGTTACCCCAGTTAATATCATTACTACTTGAAAACTATAAAAAAATATTTGTTTATTCCCTGCTCCCCCCCCCCCCCCAAACTTACTCCAATCAATGATTGATATAAAAAGAATTAAAAATAAAAATGAACCAAAAGTGGGAAAAATGAGTACTTTTTAAGGTTATGCCTACTACAGATACATTAAAAAAAAATCCTGGATAAATGAGAAGTAGGCCAATTAGAACTAACAGAACATGTAAATAAATCAATAAAAGTATTACAAGTAAATTTGGGTTTTATTCTGGTTCGCGTTTTACTATAGGATTTTGCATTGCCGACATTTGCCGACCAACAATTAATTGTTGGTCGGCAATGAGTATAATATGGCCAACAAATAGTATAAAAGTATATCAAGCCTTATGTAGTTTTTAAAAAAAATTCAATTTTTGGAAATATAATGCAAAAAGATAGGCAAGTGTAAAATGAGTAAGTAATCCAAGTATGACAGTTGAATTTTAATAATTCCTTTATAAATTCTAGTTTTTATTTATATTAATCCTTTCACAAAAATAACAATGACTTTTAACGAAGTTAATATTAAAAATACAAATATGGCCCAATTGCAATGCGATTTTTAAAGTTGATTGCCAACTTTTTTGCTTATTTTCCTTCGAATGCTGCAAGCAGTAATAAGTATCCGGTACCCAAGACGAACACAACTTTCAATAATTTGAGTGTTTGGTCACAAATTCATAAAGAAAACTTCTTGAAATTTGTAAAAGTTAATTTCAATTATAATTAATTTTAATATTAATTTTAATTTAATAATTATAAACTCGTACAAGGCTTATATTGTTCACATTTTCCAGCTTTCTACAAGAAATCCTCAGTTTTGACTGAGGGTCGTCCACTTGGATCTTCATTATATGAAATTTTTTGTGATAACCTTAAAAAGCTCAAACGATCTAATAGTAAGATTTTAATTTCAACACTAGTTAACAATTTAACGACGAGTAGGGAAAACTGCGACATCGTATGCCCTGCTTTGGGTGCCCATTCAGGTGTCTGCTGGTCACTTGACTGTGGTTCTAAATTTCGACGATCATCTCCAATAGCCCTCGTGTAAATCTTGTGAGACGATAACTCCACTCTGTAATACTTTGAAGGATGTTTTCAACGTTTTTCATAACTTAATATATACTCTATTTAAAGAAGCATTGATCTGGTCTATCCCTTCAAAATTCTAGGCAATAAAAATCCGAAAACGATCATCCTGAGTTTTCCTTTAATTTCCAAAATAATTGCGAAAATGATTTGTTTAGTTGCCATTATATACATGGAGTGGATATATTTATTGACTGTAGTATTATGACGCTTGTTTTCAGCTCAGTGCGTTGAGGTGTTAATCCACACGTTACTTTCGCAGGTCTTGCCTTCGTCCAACCTTTCTATAAACAGAGAAAAATGATTCGATAAGTAACACCGTGTATATTGGGCGGATCAACTCCTGCAAACAAGGCCTCTGCACGGGTTAGTATTTTACGTGTGACGTAGGTGAGAGTAGTCCATTCTGACAAAACACCTAAAAAAAGGTGGCGAAATATGTATTGGGCATTGATTTTCACTTTAGTGATTAGTTGTATCGAAGTAATTGGATCACGCTATCGTTTGAGAGTGCAGAGGTCTTTTATTAAGAAGGGGTTTTTGGAGTGACGCATACCCTGATTCCCGATGCTGAGATACGATGTCAGTATATTGTTGCGTTGGGTTCCCGCTCAGTTAATCGGTCTTGTCATTTGAACGGTGTTAAAAATGATGAAATGTGTAGCTAATAGTCTCCACAACTCTAACATTTTTTCTAAGCAGATGTTACCTTTCTCTAAGCGCCCAGTTCTTGTTCGCTTACCAGCACTGTTACTTTAAAAATAAATTTACAAAATATAAAATATTTTATATTGACTAATTAATAGAATTTTTTTACTGTGCATTCTCTTTTAAATTTCAACTGGGGTTAAAATTGTAAAAATTTGGCTGTAATATCTAATTTTTCCTGGGATTTGATTTAAATTAAGTTTTCTTATCTAGTGAAATCCCTCTATATCCCTCTCAAAATTAGAAAGCGTAGTTATAATATGCTATCTACGCCAGAAAGCGTAGTTATAATATGCTCATCACTTGAAGCCTTTGAAGCTGAATAAAAAAAATCCACAAAATTCTTTCTCTTACGTTACCGTTTTTACAAAGTTAAACTGATTTTTAAAAAAATCACATTATGGGTATGAGTAGCCTTCTGAGTTGAGGCGTCATGCCACGGAAGTTACTTTCACAGGTTCTTCCCTCGTTTTGGCTCGGTACGTTTAACCGTGGTTCGCAATAGCTCGCGTGTAAGCTCTAGTGCGAAGTTCATTTCAACTAAGCCAAACATTTACAGTGTCATCATTTTTTTTTCATCAAACTGAAGTTTTCTTAGTTCTATACAGCATTTTTTTTCATAAGTTGTTTTAACAAAAAAAAAGTGAAGCTTAAAAATTGTTGTCCACGTTAAAAACTAGTGGTGGGTAACACTAGACGACTTTCAATTACCACTCCAATACATTGAAAGGTCATTATATACCCTATAAGGTAATTTCAATAACTTTAAAACCTAAAAAATTCTATAGAAGTTACCCATTGCATATGATCAACTTTCCCGAGAACCTTTTTATGACTTTCGACAGTTACTAGGAACTCGTGAACGGAAGTCCGTAGCTCTTTTAGTTCGCGCTGTAGAGGGTGGTTTTTGACTGACTTAATAACGGTGGAACAATGCTCAAATACCACTTTTTTTTAGAATAGGCCCCCTCCAAAACGTGCAGGAAACACAAATCTTCATTTTTGACCTCATCGCAATATTTTCATTGTACCTTATTTCATGTTTTTTAGTAGTTGAAAGTGAAAATCTAAATGCTATTTGTAACGTACCTGATCCGTGGCCCTCTAGCGGCCACTCCAGAAGTTCCCCGCCGAAACGGAACGACAACAGAACTATTTTTGGAACTGGATGTTATGGACGAATAGAGAGCTTGTCCGAAATGGACGTGAGGTTGATTAAGAAGGAACCTGTTTAAATGGTTTTTAAATCTAAATTGTTTTCTAATAAAATTGAAACGTTAATGCTTGGTAAATCGACTTGTCATCGTTGGTGGTTGTTGTGTTTGGTTGTTGGTGGTCTCCTGATCACGCTACTACATTACATATTGTACCCCTTGAACGTTTACTGTAGAAATTCAAGGTGTTTTTATGTACTAATATTTATTTTTTTCGGGCGCTTATAATAGAAATCAGACATTAAGTGTTAATATTTTGTCCTCAGCCAATTTTTAAAAAAATAGAAATTGAAGTTGATGGTCCTTTGTTTTCAAAATATAGCATATTTCTAACTGTGAACTGATACGAGTACTTAAAGCAGTTGACTGAGATTTTCCTACACGCTCTATAATAGGGTCGGTGAAGCGCGGCAACCCTGTAAGAGCAACCCAACTTTTGCCGCCAATCCTATACTTTAGCTGTTAAAATAGACATTTTTAACCAACTTTTTCAATAATTTTTAAAACAGAAAATTGATATGTTATTGCTTTAGAAAGTTCTTTATATAATGAAGTTTCGGAAACATGTACTTTTAAAAAATAGAATTACAGGAACAATCTTTAAAACTTAAATGTCTTGGAGTACTATTCTTGGCGAGCGATTTTGACGATCCAATGCAAACTGTCAAGTCAAGTGTCAATTGAGATCGGCGAATTCATGTCAAATGTGGCACATATTCTCCCTAAAGCTGTCGCCAAGTGACCTAAAAATAGGCTTCACCAGCTTTTCATGATATGCTAATTTCAGTTCAGTTTAGTGGACATAACATGTGAACCTCCGCCAAACATAGCACTCTTCTTCCATGACGTTACTGAATCATTTTCACTCGTCACTGATTGATTTTGTATGCCCACGCGGGCAAAAACTAAAAAATAATTTTTTAACTTACAAAGGAATCTAGTTTTTGAATGCTAAATAGTTCTTTTTTTGTACTTTGATTAGATACAGTTTTTTTTATTATTCTACTTCGCACAATTCTGAATGGAAAATATATTCTACTGCAATCCATGTAAACAATCAAAGTTTATCATTTTGGTTAAGTTGTCAATACATTTAATTTGAAGAGGCATTTTGTGTTTTAAAATTAAAAAGCTGGAACGTCATAACTGCTGGCAACGAGCAATGTAAAGATCTAAGAATAAATAATATTCTGATGCTTATTTTCATTAATCAGAGAGAAGGGCTATAACTTTAACTGCCGTTTGCATAAACAAAAAAAAGAGCCCCTCGGGTTTAATTTCGAAATTTATTTGTTTTGTGAAAATATATTTTACGTTATAATTCAGTTTTTCATTTATTAAATGTAATATTTCCATACTTTAATTTACTTGAAAGAAAAACGAAGTTCTCCCCTAATATGTGCATTTGGAGTATATTTATTTCATTGGAAACTCCTGCAAATCAATGTTAAAAGCGCATTCGGACGAAACTGACTATTTTTCTTCCATCGTCTTAAAGTATATCAAAAGCATACCTTTATTTTTTGCAGATAGAAAATATCCACTTTAAAAACTGGTAGAGAATGTGCCAGAAACGAGAACTTAACTTAGCATAAAAATAATAAGTTAGTAAAAAAAGTGTAATATTAAACCCACGAAACTAAATGTAGGATAAAAAAAACATGTTATTACCACCACTTATTCGCAAAAGGGCTAGTTTGATTCTTCCATCTTTGTCGCGGCAGTTTTTTTTTGTTACCAATATTACTAAATTAATAATTTATGACGCCCGTCGTCAATAGCCCTCGTGTAGCTCTAGTACGACGATAATAGGGTACTTGATTAAAATTTTGTTATTGGCTTAAAATTTTCTTATGCCAAAAATATTAGACCCGTATTTTTTTTTACATATCCCATAAAAAGGGGGAAAAATGACTTTTAAAATTAGGACGAAAAATCACTCCCAAAAACGCTTTGTGGCTGTCACGTGGTATCTATGATGTCACTAGTGACTATAAACAAACTTTGAAACACCATTTTGGAATCTACTTTAAGCACATTTGAACTATTTGCTTCTGTAAAACCTCCACCCATTATCTATATAATTCTTACTTTAATAGTAAGTTAGATTAAAACCAGTTAAATTACAATCAAAAAAACATCACACCGGTTTGTTTATACATACTAGTGACGTCAGCCAAATCGACGTATTTGAGATCACGTGACGTACCGATGAAAAAAAATGCAATTTGAAAATGATTTTTATTAATTATTTAACGATTTATTTTGCAACGTTTGTTATATTTTTGTTCAAACTATAATTTAATTAATATTGGAAGGTATTTTAGCGATACTGTCAAGTACTCTATTCAAACTAAACTAAATTAATAATTCATCGAGTATGGTAAGAGCGTTATGTTTCACTTTTAAAACTATGTGTGCATTTGGAGTAATTTGTTGTGTAGACAAAGTTGTGTCACTTAATACTAATTTATGACAATATTTGACTTAAAAAAAAACTTTTTAGAAAATATTTTCAAAAACAAATTCCATTCGATTATTTGACAATTGTAACATTTGTTTTTAACATTGTTTCCACTGTGCCACCTGTCTACGGATATTTGTTCCTTTCAAAAAATGAACTTATGTAAGCTACGTTTTGTTCAGTTGGGCGCACTGGTATTGCACAATAGTGCTAAGCAAATAACTGCACGTGTAGTTCTAGTGCGTCGGCATTTTTAACACCAAGACAAAATTTCAAAAAATCAGTTAACTCTTAAATAAAACTATTTTGGGAAAATGCGCCCGCCTATCAAAAATAAAAATCTTCAACATGTTGTGAACATTTAAATGATTTTAAAATAAAATTGTAAAACCAATCCCTAGATTTTGTTTCTGTCTTAGGACAGAATAACATTTAGTTAGTCTCAATTACTTGGCTTAGTCTATTGGAAGACAAGTCAGTGTTTTTCGTAAGCAGATTTGGAAAGATTATAAGCACAGGGAAATGAAATTCAACATATTACAATAGTCTTGCATCCTGTTTAACAAGCATATAAATGTTGCTAAATTTACAGTGGGAGAAAGATCCATATAAGCGGCAATCGTATTTGTCGTCTGCAGTTGACGAGAAAGCGTGACCGAATGCTCACAAAAATTGCGAAGAATCTTGAGCCCTCCTCCACAGACCAATCAGAGTTATGAGAAAGTTTCAAAGGATCAACTTTAAAATGTGATGACTAAACAGTTTCTGTGAGAACGATTGATCTAGGCGACTGTTTGTCGCCGACAGGGTGTGGTTGGGATGTTAAAGTACTAAGTGATATTAAGGATATATGTATGAAAAGATAATTTAAGTTAATAAGTTTTAAAAAAAATATAAGATTAAGGAGAAAGAGGGTTAAGTTATAATATGTCATGGATATTTACCAACATTCTGTAATTGTAACAACTGCAGAGAATATGTACCAACAGAAGACCAATCATTTAAATGCTCTGAAAGCTGAACCTTGCCTCTTGTGTGTCAGTGAGGGACTTTTAATATTTTCCCTCCTCTGGGGTAAAAAAAAGATTGAAAGGTAAAACTCTTAATCTAGTAAAATAGGGGACCTAAAACAAGGGGCATGACTGGCCTTTTTATTGCGCTCTTGACGAAATAGCTAGTTTATTGAAAATAATTCAAACAGGGCTCCCACTTTACTTGATAGCTTACGTATTGTTCAGAGACGTTTTGGTAAAAAGAAAAATCGGAATTAAAATTCCCACTACATAAAAATGTGGAGAACCAATAAATATTCTAAAGAGGGGCTATTCATTATGTGATTGTCCTAAACTGTAAACAGGTCCTGGCTTCTGTTTTCATTGAAAAAAAACTTAACTGAATTTAAGAATTTGAAAAAAAACACTTTTTTTTGTCTATTTCCAGTACGGTTAAAACAGGGTGTACAACAATATCAAAATCAAATAGATGCAAATAAGCAATCTCCTCTTACTGCTGTGGATTTTTAAGGACTTTTTACATTTTGCGTACTTTTTTAAATAAAAGAAAATTTACCGATTACAAATAACTATCTATTTTATGGAAAATAATTGATAAGATTAATACAGAGTATAGACGGAACTACAAAATTCTGTCTACATACGTCATCGATTTTAATTGTGACTTATTCCCTTCCTACTAAAAATGATCCATAGAGATCAATACAAAATCTATTGACATCAGTACAGCTCTATTGACATGTATGATTTCTATGGATGTCCCTATTGTTATCAGTAGAAGCTATTGATATCAGTAACCTACTGACAATATTGGCCTATTGATGTCAATAAAGCTCTACCGACATCAATACAAAATTATCAGTAGGCTACTGATCTCAATTGACATTAATAGGTCTGTACTGATATCCATACAACTTTTACCAGTAGACTACTGATCTCAATTGGTATTAATAGGCCGCTGTACTAATATCCATAAAACTTTTACCAGTAGGATACTATTAATTGGTTTATTGTAGTTGTGAGCAAATTAAAAAAATTTACATTTTTGTGTAATTAAAAATTAACTTAAGCAATAAATAAATAATTAAACAAAAAAATTTATAAAAACAAACAATTCATTTTTTTTTTTTAAATTATTTTATAGTTAATAAAAAAGAATGCACGCGTATACAAGTATCGCCACAACGTGAATTTTTTGTTTTATTTTGGCAAAGGGAAAATTGCAGGTGCAAGTTAGGCTTCACTTTAACAGCGTGTAGTATTTGGCTATGAAGTTACAATAAAAAGGGGACTCGCCGTATAACGAATATTCAACGTGGAAATGGCCTACTGATATCAATAGAGCAAATATCAATAGAGATTTCTATTGATACCAGTAGGCCATTTCCAAGTACAATTTTTTCTATTGATCTCTACTGGTCATTTTTAGTAGGGTTGGTCCCACGGACAACATCTATTGACGGTATAGTCCAATCGGGTTCTTCGTTGTTGCGAACCGGGCAGAAAACCTAGCTATTTCGCTATTGGGTTTGTCTTCGCTAGTTCTTAGTTAGTCATCCACAAGGTTATTTCTTTAAAAGTTGGGATTTAAGGTTAAAGAAAGTTCATTTCTTTCGAATTAAAAATGTTAAAATACATTTAGGAGCCCAAGTCAATATGATAGAGGGGTCTCATACAAGTGTTGGGAATATAGTCCTTTTCTGCCCTGTTCGCTCAAAAGGGTGTGAGTGGGTTTTCGGCTGGCTGACACCTCACTCCAGTTTCCCTTCTAGCTCAATGTAAGGGGGTCATTTCAATATGATTTTACCCTACTGGAAGTAGACAGTTCTCTAGTATTTTCACGATGTGAAAGCTTAGTCGAATCTCGTTTACGTGAACTTGAAGGAAGCGTTGATATAGTTCAAGTTAAACCTAATTTCAAGTTAACCGTTCGGATAATTTTAACTTATAATTGGTAAATTTTTAAACTATTAAAGAATACTTTTTTAGTAACACTTTAAGAAAAAATTTAATGTTTAAGAAAATTCAAATAATAAGAAATAATGTATGAAAATTCAAATTAAAGAAATAATGTATAAAAATTCAAATAATAAGAAATCAGTAACGGAATACTTTTTGAATGGAATTTCACGGCGATTCCGAGCTAAGCAAATTATTTAGCTTTACTTCAACGCTTACCAAGCCTTTAAAAGTGCTTACAGTCCATCTGAAACGGAAATCCTTGCAAAGCGAGTTCACGTGAACGGGGTTTGACTGTAGTATATCTGTGTTATTTTTCAAGATGGGGTGGCCCAAAAGTAGGTTTACAGCCGGCTAAAATGTACCATTGGTAAGAACTTTAGGTTATTTAGAACAGGTATTTCACATAGTCGTGTTTAGTTTCGTTGCTTGGCTAAAATTAAGTCGTACTACAGCGTATCGGATCCAAAGAGTACCAATTTGAGGACTTTGTTTGGTTTAGTTTCGAGATCGGTTTATTTATTTGATGCTCGAGGAATAAGCAAATAATGTCTCCAGAGTACGTAACTTCGAATCCTGCCATCTGCCAGTTATCCTATAAAAGGTTTGTGCTGATTATCCCGAGGGCATCATTAGGCTATGTCCTCACTAAGACATCAAATGCCACAAAGGCAACAAATGCAACAAAACTTGGCGACCGCCAAGCGATGCAATAGCTTGGGGGCTTACTCTGCCAAGTTGCCAAGTTTTGTTGCATTTGTTGCCTTTGTGGCATTTGTGGCGTAGTCAGGACATAGCCTTACAACAACAGCTGAACCTCAAGCCGTACTACCCAAGACCATGTAACAACACGGCCTTCTCGAGGATGATCCTGACCGCAGATTACAGTTCTGTGAGATAATGCGCGATCAACTGACTGAACAACCAGACCTGTTTTCAAAGAAAAAAAACTTGCTGTATAAATAACTGAATACCTAACTAATTGTAAACCTACTTTTGGGCCACCCTGTATTTTTGTCTTATTCAACTAAACTTATCTTCCAAATATCGGCACACGTCTGTCTTGTGACTCCATCAAGACCCACCTTACAAACCTCAAACTCTTGAGTCAACAACAGCGATCAGAGCTCCCAAAACGAAAAAGACCGACAACGTGAAGACGAAAGTCAGAATCAGACGCGCCCTATGTCGGGAGGACGTCGTATCGACATCGGAAACGACGAGGACCGGGCGGGTAAGGTGTCGGTACGCAGGAACCGCAACGAAAGTTGACGCGCGTCGTGTCTGGAGAAAATACGACGGGGCTGGGATAGCAGAGATACTATGTCCATGAAAAATGGAAGCGCGGGAATTGAGTGCGAAAGTACGTTGGAATCCATTGTTGGACACTGATTGGGGATATGATTGGGATAGTAGGCTATTAAGTAGCGGTGATTTTATCCAATGGGAAAAGATATATTGGTGATTGAAGTTGTTAAATTATAAGTAATATGAGATAATTTATAGTTAGTTATTTTATTATTATATTAGTTAAATTTTATTAAGGATTTAATGTTAATGAGTATTCTATGGTAGTGTTTAATTAAATTAGTATTGTGTTTGTTGTAGTTAGTATTATTGTAGACTGACCGCGCATTCATGATAAAGGTAAAGGGAATAAAAATAATGAATTATATTAAAATAATTGGTAATAATAGTTAATAATTAATATTACTCTGCAAGTATTTAAAATCTTTTATCTTTAATATATTTTCTCCCTGATGTTTCCCGAACTAGAATGGCATGTATGCGTGGTCAAACTATGTGCATAAGCATTTACAGTTAATTTTTATATGCTACTGTTCACTGTTAAACAATAGTGTTTATTAATTTTAGTTTAATGAATAGTTTTGTAATAAGTTTTTATATTCATTACTAATTTTATTCCATTAATTAGTTAACATTTAGTATATGTCAGTTTAATATTTTAGTAGTATTTTTTTCCGGGCTTATTTAAATAGTTTAATAAAATACTTTGCCTTAGTGATTGTTCAATATTAATTAGTAATTATTTGCAACACTTGATTTAAAAGTTTCTATCAATTGGTTGACACACTTATAATAAATGTTGCAGAAGGGACTAATCGGGAAATTTTAGTTTTGGTGTAATGATATGAGAATTTCTATCCACTTCAGATTAGGCTAGACAGCGATTTTATCGCGATCCGGGGTTTGAACTATTGGGTTTCAAAACTAGAAAGTCTTTTCATTGAAACCCTTGTGTAATGTAGGTCTATTACAAGTATAATTTTAGTAAGCTACATATTAAAAGTTAAAAGTAAGGTTATGCTTTTAAAAAAATTGGTTATTCTTTGAAAAATTGGTACCATGAAATCTATAAAGAATGAATATGTATTCGATGTTTTAATGAATTTTTCTGAGTTTTTGTAGATGCCAACCTAGTGAGTTTCCTGCTGAAGTTTAAACGAAAAGGTAATTATTAATTCTGAATCTTATTTTAATTTCCTTGTAACAGGTAACTGAACAGCCTCTTGGAGTGGTTGGCTGAGTGGTTAAAGCGCTGGTCCTTGTGATTTTGAATATTTTACTTGTATAGTTTAGGCCTGGCCAGTGGCGGATCTAGAAATTCGACCTAACGGCTCGATTCCAGACCTAACGGCCCGTGTAGCCGAAAAATGTCCGACGAATAATACCCCGTGTAGTGGAAATGCATGTTAAATATGCTCTAAAGTCCCAATGCTGTGTACGATGTCGCCCTTAACAATTGAGTTGGGTGCGGTGTCTACTCGCCCCTTGACTGTGGTTCCAAATTTCGACGCCCGACGCCAATAACCCTCGTGTAGCTTTTGTGCGACGATAATTTAAACTAAACTAACCCACAAGATAGTTTTTAAAATGCCCCCTCACAAACATTGTAAATCAGCAACTAAGGAAATTTTAACGTATCCTTTTTGTTTTTTAATATCATTGAGGCAATTTCAAGCAAATTTTATAAATAAGAACTTACTTATTGATTAAATATAGAAGCTAATAACCCGAGCTCCCGAGTTGAACAACACTTATTGTTACTTGGATAAAATATAAGCAAACACAAAACCTTTAAAATAAAACGTTTACGAAAATATGCATCGTTAGATAGCACGTGTGGAAAATATACGGCGCCACCCTTCAAATAAATAAAAATTAAAAATATTATTTACGAAATATTTTTCGCGCCTTTTTTGTGATTGGCTAGTTTTCGTTTTTCTTTTCTTTAACTTTGCTTAATATCGTGACCTTGACAGATTTGTGTCTTCTGGATTATGACGTCATTCAGAATGTGAAACGTACGTTTTCCCACCAAAAATTATGAAAGAAAGACTTTATCAATTGATTAGAAAATTCAATAATATCCAGTGTAACTTTACATGTTCTGGGGGGCTCCCCCCCCCCCCCCCCAGATCCGCTAATGGGCCTAGCTACACAATCAACGTTTTGCTGCAATTTCTTGACAATAATGGTTGCCGAGCAAAGTTTCACCAAAATATCCTTGTTGCCGTCAATATTGTTAATTTCTTGAACGTTTTGTTTATCTTTTGGTATTGGTGGTCAATGTTTCGCATGTGTTCTCGCCGTGCCAATTATTTCTGTAATATTTGTTTCCAGCTGAAGACGTTTATTAATCACTTGGTTAATGTTCAGTTTTAAAGATGAATTTTTAAACGCAATAACACGTTTCATTTGCATCAGTTTTGGTTAAATTCTGTAATCAAACGTGGTAACATCTGGGCTTGAGTTATTAGGAAGTTGGACCAAATTCACGTAGTAATGGTGATGCTAAATGTAATTATTGTGTGTGTGGGGGGGGGGGGGGGTATTGGTGTGTATGTAAAGACTTGGAGATATAGAATATCATTTTTATACTTAGTGGAATTTAATTTAAGTGCTAGTTTAAGTACGTTTTAAGGACTAAATAAGATGCTATTATGGGCTTGTTTTACACGGAAGTATTTGGGCTACCTGCGCTAAGTTTTAAGGGTTATACTGACTGGGGTTACCATTCTGGGCTTTTAATTGCAAAATGAGATTTTATTGTGTATTAACTTAATTTTAGTTGTGACTTATATTTAATTGTGACTAATAATAGTTATTTAGGAGTGCATTATTGACGGGTTTAGGTGCTAAAGGCTAAACGAAAACTTATTGGTACTTTTCCATATGACGAGCACAAATCTCGACAAACAGAATCTTTGGCGACTAACAATTTTTTTTTGGCGACAAAAAAGTTGACACATTTAAAGGTTACCATTGGAAATACTCTGTTTGGTGTTAATTCTTATATTTTTGAGGGCTTTATCGCTTGCGGAACTGAGAAGTGGAAAAGTACGGGTTTATTGAGGTGACAATTTAAGTACTTTCCCTGCATTTGAGGGTTTTTTTTTTAAGTACAGGGTGTCCGTAAAAGAATGTCCGAGTTCTGTTACCCTGGTCGCCTCGTTCACATGACATCACGCCCTGTGATTTCCTCCTTTGGGGCTTCGTAAAGATCGGGTCTACGTTCCACCCCTACCCCACGATTTTACCAACCTTGAAAGGTAGAATTGCACAGGCTGGTGCTTCCATTACTCCGGACTTGCTGCAGACAGTATGGGAAGAATTGTATTTTCGTTTGGATGTGTGCCGTATCACTAAAGGCGCACACATTGAGCATTTATAGGAAAAACTAGGTTAGTTTTCCTTCAATATCATGTACTATTTCTTATATTTAGAGTAAAATAAACTCCTGTAATATACCATTAAAACTCTGACATTCTTTTACGGACACCCTGTATATTTTGTCTGCCAGTCTAATAAGGTGCATATCATGATTCTATTTATCCAATTTGTGGATATTTTGTTTCAGCTTCCGAGGCTCGGATTCATTGTAATCTGAGCGTCAAAATTGGTAGCCAGAGTCGCCTAGATGGTGCCATAAAAAAAAAGGCTATCAGTTCTGGGGAATATGCTGAGACTGCAAAGTTGGCACGTCTTCAACCACTTTAAGAATGGCTCACTATCATATTGGTAAGTAAAACTTTTCCTAATGTTTCTAATATTGTCCTATAAATTATTAAAAAAAACTGAAGATAAAATTGCTTTTTTAAATGTGTGTAGAGACTGGATTTTTTCTATAAGCTGTTGTTAGGGCTAATGTGCGAATGGAAGGCTTTTAACAATTTGCATTAAGGCTTTTTATACAGGGAGGCGCAAATAAAAGTGGCCCCGTCGTGGAGATTGGAATAAGATAGAATTGTTGCCAAGTCAAAAACTAATGCAAAGACAGGTTTGCTAAGTGAAGCTATTGAACCCTTCAATATTAAGCCTAAACAAACGCTTGACGAAATATTTGTCGGCTACTATGCTATGATTTGACAAGCTATTTGAAATGCCGTATAAACTGAGGATTTGTACAGCTATAAAAAAGTTCCCACTAGGGATTATTTAGGCCGTTTATCGGACCTTTTTGGTGCTTGTTAATACAAAACATTCTAATTGATTGCAAGGCATAAAATCTGGTGTTCGGAATGTTTTTGAAACTTGATCAAAACAGATCCTGTTTGTCGCCATTTCGTATAACTAATCGTGCATAGCACTCTGTTTGGCACTTTTACGCCTTTAATAAACGACTGGTCAAATTTTTTCCACGAATTCGTTTCAATTAACTTTCTATAATGAACACCCTCTGTTGTACTGTGAGTATCCTCTTCAAATGTGCATTGACCAACTCGGACTCACTCAGCCTCAACTCCCACTTGTACGCAAAATAAGATCTAAACTAGCCAATAGTAGTTCTAATGTGATGACAATCCAATCCACTCACTGATGCAAAAACAGGTTTGCCAAGTAAAGTCATTGCACACTTGAATAATCTTTTATTTCGAATTGAATTCTTCAGACGGCTTCAATAGTTTTTCCCGCCAAGCATCTCACTGCATTCCTATCTCTATGCCGGGCCACTTTTATTTGCGCCACCCTGTATTATGTAAAGGGATTTTTAGTCTATAAAGTATTTATTTAGATGCATTTTAAGGGCATTAGGTGCGTATAGGGATTAAGGGGCAACTTAGGTGCGTATTGAGTTTTTTTTTTTTAATGTGGACAATGTGCGTATTTTGGGGACAATGTGCGTAACAAATTGTATTTATGTATATTACGGGTAAGTGTAATTTCGCATTTAGGCAACTTTAGATGCGTTCAAAGAAATAATATCTATCTTATTATACGCTACTATAAAGGTTCATTTGGCCCTTTAAATGGGAACAATTAGGCTTTTTAGGGCCTTAAACGCGGCTTAATTAATAAGAATTACCAACTTTTTATGTTCATGCATTAAAAGCTTAATTAAGCGGCAGCATTTGCGCATTTGCGCATTTAAGGCTTTTTAGGTTCGTATTAAGTCGACATGAAGAGTACAGGGGAAAACCTCCTTCATTGCATAGGAATCTTCCCGTATTCTGTTTTGCTTGGCAGATATTGGTGACAGGAAAGCGGTTTCTCTCTTGGTTCTCCTTTCGCGGTACAAACGTGGGAATCGTGTCTCGCGTGAATCAGAATTGCGCGAGAGAGGAACTATGCGAGAATGTGGTTTCCTTGCACCAGCTTAGGCAATGACTCGCTATCGTCGCCAAAGAGGCCTGATGCAGACAGATTCCTATGCAATGAAGGGTTTTTCCCCCTGTACTCTTCACATTAGGTTAGCAGTATTTGATCTTATTGATGCGTGTGAAGGGCTTTTTTTATGTGTGCTTATTTTAGGCTAATTCTAGCGGTTTTCAATAGCCCTTGTGTAGCTCTAGTGCGTAGTCAGGTTTACTATGACTTATAACATTCCTAAACTAACTAAAAAAAAATTCTATAAGTGTGCGTACTAATGAATTGTTTAAGGGAATCCTTATGGCTTTTTCAGAAGCGTATTCAAGTATATTTAGGTTGCGTTTTTCACGGTTTATTTCATGTGAGAATTTATTAATATGCGTGTTAAAGGCTAATTTTGGTGTGTTAGTGGGGTTTATTAAATGCCTGTTCATTATTTAACTTCGTACTAATGTTTAGAAAGGTATTTTCAAGGGCTAATTTAAGTGCATAACAAAATATAATTTTGTGTTTAACTTATTAGTAAATTATAAGGTTTCTTTTGCAAGTATTATATAGGTTTACGAGTGCGATTTATGGATCTTGCACTCAATGTGGAATTTATTGTCATTCGCAGCTCGATTCTTTAATTAAATGTTTATGTGAATGACTATTTAGATGAATATTCTCTCATTAGAGGTTTTATGGTCATAAAAGGGTTTTTTCTTTTAAGCATTTGTCGCACGCAAGTGGCAGATGGAGAATTCAAGGCCGATTGTATAGGGTCACCCAGAAGAATCCGTGTTCTGGATATTTTTTATTTGGTTTAAAATAAGACAGGCTTCAATTTTTGTTTAATGTTTTGACTATATAAGTATAAAGAATATGAATGGGTAACCGTACTCCAGAACGACACTAAGAAAAAGAGAGGTTCTAAATTATGCTCTATGGGTCTAAACTGAACTCCTCGGCTCAACAGCCCATTAGTGGTCCAAGGCCTGTCGTGCCCATTTCAGCTTTCGTGACCTGGGGTGCTAGGCATATGTCCCGGTAAGGTGGTCAGCCTCCCGCTGAACCCGCAGTGTTTAGTTCCCAAACATGCCCAATTTTATCGACCCACTTAAGGGAATGGGTCGTTATCTCTGGGGAACCCCTGCATTATGGATCTGTGCTCATTTCGGTGCCGATTAAGTGATAATTTAGGTAATTTTATCAGTACTTCGTGAGGGTCTCTTTCACTACTCCCAATGATTTCATTTGGAATCATCAAACTTTTTTTATCACCAAGTTAAATTCGCACTGATTTCAAATAAATTGTGTTAAAATCTCCAGCAAATCAAGCATTTTCTGTAAAGTTATATTATTTTGTATCGTTAAATGGAAGAATCATGTGTTTTGAAGAATTAAATGATGTTTGTTGTAGTTAAATGAAAATACAAAAAATATGGTAAAAATAAAATTCCCTCTGAAACACTTTTATTAAAATAAATTGGCTCTAAATTCTTCAAGCTTGCATATTTAAATGCTTAATAATTTAATTTTATCTATTTAAAAAAAAAACGTAAAATTATTATAATTTATTCTAAAGTTATGATTCCAAATAAGATTATTTAACTATATATTCCAAGTAAGATTATTAAGATTTTTTTTGTATAACGAGTCTATTTCTCAAATTTTAGATTTTTGTAATAAAAAATAACAAGTAGTTTTATAACAGAATCTGTCACTTAACCAGCTTCCACACAACAGTTGTATTTAACAGGTAAAAAGGCGCCAAACACAGCATTAATTCTATATCAAACATTTACATGCGAAATTTGGGTAGTTTTAGTTATTTTATTTTGAAAATTCAATAATTATTACTTATCGTTTGCAAAAATAATTTATATTTCAAAGAATAAATATGCAATAATCCTCGCTTTTAAATAGAATGAAAACATTTCATATCAACATACAAAGAATCTCGTAGTGAAATATATTTGACGTTCATTTCAAACGGATCGTTGTCGCAAAAATAAATTTATTTTAATTTATAGTCTAAAAGTTTCTCGAGCGATTGTTGCGAATGGCAATGGTGATTTAATTCTAATAAAAACGGCTTCTTAAGCTTTTTAAATGAGCATTAAATTTTGCAGATTTTTAAGTAATTGAAGTAATTCGAATTTTTTTCTGAAATTTTCAATGTATTCTAATTTCGATGCGCTGAATTTTTTGACGTATCACACTTTTCCGTAGCATTTGTAGTTTGGGCTATGAAAGTGGGTGACGGACGGACAGACGTACTGAACGATTATAATACCTTCTACTTTTTATGTTATAAACGTAGTGAGGAAGCTAAAAAGTTAGGATTGAAAGGATTAAGGGCGAATACGTCCGATTGACTGTGGGTCTCCTAACCAAAGTTTTTCTGTGTGAATCCGACGGAGAAAAATATTTTCTCTGGTTAGTTTAGGAGTTATTAGTCTGTTTAGAAGAGCATAACGGACGTGTTTAGTTGCACATTTATGTCTGTAAGTGTTGATTAGAGACGATTTAAGTCCTTTTTTTAGGACTTTATTGTGGTTCATTTTAGTACATTTTACTGTCAAGTAAGGCGAATATGAAGATACTATATATTCAACTTTTGATATTTTATTTCAGTATTGGCAGGTTTTCAACCACTTCCATAATGTCTCGCTATCATACAGGTAAGCAAAACATTTCCTAATATTATCCTATCAAATATGAAGAGTACAGGGGAAGAACCCCTTGATTTATTAGGAGTAGTCTCGTAATTGTATCTGCTTGGCGGACATTGGCGGCAGGAAACCGGTTTTCCTTTCGGTCCTTCTTTCGTGGTACAAACGTGTGACTCTTGTCCGCTGATCTCTGGCGTAAATCGGGTTGCCGCGAGAGAAAAACAAAGTGAGTAACAGATTTCCTCACCAGTTTAGACGATGACTCGCTTTCATCGCCAAAGAGGCCTGATGAGGAAAGTTTTCGACGAAATTTAGCGGTTTTTCCCCTGTACTCTTCATATTAGAAACAACTGATAAATATGTGCTTGTCAATATATGCTAATCTTAGTGTTTTCGAAGTTCGTTTTAATTCTACATTAGGTGTGTAATATACGATAATTTGGATGAGTGTGAAGGGCTATAAGTTTGCTGATTAAGGGCTAGTTCTAGCGGGTTTGAGATTATTAACGTTTGTCTGAAGGGATTACTTAATGTCCGTTTTAATGATATATTAAGTGCGCAATAAGGACTAATGTATGTCCTTATTGGCTAATTAAGGTGCATATAGAGGAGATAGTATTTCTGTGTAATTGCAAACTATGGAAATAATTTAGGAAATCTTCCGGGCTTATTTAAATGCGAAAAAAAGTATATTAGATGCCTCAAGGGTTTTATTTATATGCGTCAAAGCATTTTTAGAGTTTATTAAAGTGCGCAGTAAGGTTTATTATGACTATTTTTACATAATTTAGTTTGAGCTAATTTAGGAGCTTTATAAGTGTGCGTATTAAGGAATTATTTAAATGCGGATTTAGGCTAGATTTTAGAGTCCTCGTGACTTTTAAGGGCGTATTCAGGGCTGTTAACGTTGCGTATTCAAAGTTTATTTTATGTGTGAATTGAGTTTATTCTAGTGCGTATTAAGTAGCGAGTTAAAAGGCTAATTTAGTGCTTTTTTTAAATTTAATGAGACAGCGTGCTCAGGATTTATTTTATGTGCGTATCCAAGTTTAGTTTTGCATCACGGTTTAACTTCTATTTATATTTAATGTAATGAATCACGAAACGTTGAAGATAAAATAAACTAATTTATTACCACATATTTGGGAGAAATAATCAAATTGAATTCTTTTAAAAATGATTTTATCATTAAAAAAGGTGGTATTAAAGAAATAAAATATTCAGGGCTTGTTTAAGTCTTTATGAGAATCATTGGTTAATTTTGGTAAATACTAATGGCAAACTTGGATGTGTGTGTTTTAAGTTCTAAATGATATAGTAAAGGTCAATTTAAGTACGTTTAGGGAACTAAATGAGTAATATTTGTGAAGGTTTAGGATAGTTTAAGGGCATTATACGTATTTAGGGCAACCTTTGGTGCATTTTAAAAGTTAAATTATTCCGTAATAAGCATATAAATTATGTTGACATTGGAAAATTTTTATGTGCGTAATTTAGGTGCGTATTCGAGGCTAATTTACTTGCGTAATAATTTTCTCTTGAGGAGTGGATGTGACTAGCTGCGCATTAAGGGCTTATTGGGGTGCCGATTAGTCACAATTCAAATAATTTTTTCTAGACTTCATGATTTTTAAAGTACATTTTAAGTGTAATTTTAAGTAAGGTGCATATAAAGTTCGTATTTATCTAACTTCTGATTTTTTTTTTTTATATCTCAGTTGGCATGATTTCAACCACTTCCATAATGGCTCGCTATCATACTGGTAGGTAAAATATTTTCTAACTTTTCTAATATTGTCCTATAAAATATTAGAAACAACTTATAATAAATTTGCTTTTTGAGACTGCTGTGTTTTTTTCGGTAGAGATTTGAATTTTGTTGTTCTAAGTCTAATAAATGTGCTCAGAGAAGGCTAATAATAATGTGTATTAAAGGCGTTTTGTAATGTAAAGAGGTTGTAAGATTGTATAAAGGATTTGTTTGGGAGCATTTTAATTGATTTTTTTATGTGAGGAATAAGGGGTGCGTATTATGGTCTCTCTTTTAGCTGCGCATTTTCATTCTTAATGGATTAGTTATATGTGCATTTAGGGCTAAATAAGGCGAGTCAGAACATTAGCTTTATTAGGCATCTAATGTAAATTTGTATCAAGCCAACTTTAGATGAGTTTAAAGAAATAATTTATCTCTTATTATAGGCAAATATTAAAGTACATTTGGTTCTTTAAATGTGTGTTGTGGGTATATTATATACATGCAAATTTTAGGGTTTTTAGTTCGTTTTGAATCTACATTAGGGTGAATTTAGCATTAAAATATGCTAATTTGCGTGTTATGCGTAAGTTTGGCGCTAATTAAAGATTAAAAAAACAACCCCACTAGAAGTAATATTCGTTTTAAAGGATTACTTAGACCTTTTAAAATGGTAGCGGTTTATTTCATTTCGTAATAAGGGATAATGCCTGTCTTAAGTTAGGGTTGGTTGATAATTATCGTTACAATAAAGCTACACGAGGTCTATTGGCGACAGGCGTCGTAATTAAGAACCGCAGTCTAGTTATGAGCCGACACTCGAGTAGGCCCCCAACGGAACTTTAAGGGAGACATCGTACGCGGCGTCGTGGACTTTGAATCCTCTTTAACGTGCATTTCCTCTGCACGGGGTACTTTTTCCCTCGGACTTTTTGACTGCATAATGACCGTTTATAAGTCGTCGGTTATTTAGGCAAAACCCGATCCTGGTACCTTTCGCTTTCAAGGCAAGCCGACTGGGCTCCCTATATGCCCAAATTCAGTTGTGTAACGGGAAGGGCTATTTCTATGCGTACAAAAGTAATACAGGTCATTTTCCGGTAATTTTTGGATGAAAGGGTTATAAGGGTATTATTTATGTGCGTCAAAGAATTTGTTTAGGGTCCAAGTACGCAGTGAGGTTTAATGTGCCCCGTTTTATCTATTTTAGGTTGAGCTAATTTGAGAAAGTTTGTATTAAGAGGGACTGTCAGTCCCATAGAGCTAATGCGTTAGTTTTAAAATCACAACTTTTGGAAAAAAGATCGCTTTGCCATGTTATCCCATTTTCACCAGGTATAGGAATCATCATAACAACAATTTATAACAAAATTGAAAAGAAAATAACATCCGGTTATTTATTGATAAAATTTTAAAATAGTGTCGTCATCTGCTGGATAATTTTGGCATTTAAAAACTTCAGCAATATATAATTTAATAACTAGATATCATTTTCGTTTCAAATTTGTTTCATTTAGATGCTTTGTTGGTTCCCATACCTGGGGAAAAAGGGCTAACATGGCAAAGCAATACTTCTGCGGAAGTTATGATTCCAAAACTAATGCATTACCTCTATGGGACTGACAATCCCTCTTAATAGATTATTTAAGGGCGTATTTAGGTTATATTCAAAGTTATTTTTGATTGTTTTAAGGGCGTATATGTTACGTTTTCACGGGTTTATTTTACGTGCGAATTGGGAGCATTTTTTTAAGTCCGTGCTAACGCTTGTCAAGTAAAGTTTCATAGCTGAGTTAGGTGCATTAATGGATTTTATTAAAATGCGTATTCCGTATTTATTTAACTGCGTATTAAGGTTTAAAAAGGTACTTTTGAGGTCTAAGTTAAGTTCATATTAAAATCTTATTTAGTTTTGAATTTTTACTTATTAGTATATTATAAGGCTTCTTTTGCGAGTATTATATATTTGAGTGTGATCCGGGATTATGCAGGTTGTAACAAGTAGGTTTGTTACAGAATCTGCCACTTAACCGCTTTCACACAACATTTGTGCTCAACAGGAAACAAACTATTTATACACCTCGGAAAGAAATTCGCCAAACAGGGCCTTCAGTACTTTTTTATATGCCAAAATTAACTATTTTCATTAATCTTCTTTCTCAGATTTATTAATTAGACTTTATCGTTTGCTAAATTTGTTTGAAGTTCGAAGAATAATGATGTAATCTTTTTTAATAAATATCTGTGTGTCACCACAATTTCCCATTTACATTTCTTTCGATAATTCAGTTATTTATCTTTTGTTAATTTAATTTACAGTTCGAAAAATATATTATAATAGTAGAATTGATGCTTTAAAAATAAAAGCAAAATATTGCATATTTGCTATGTCAAGTTAGAATTCTCTATGCATCTTTCTTCATACATATATAAGGAACCATCAAAGAACTCTATTGTGATATTACAACAATCCAAACGGAATAATATCACATAAATAAATATTCTTTCAAGAGTTTTATTTTTATTTTAAGTAAAGTCTCTCGTACATTTGACGAAATGGCAACAGTGAAAATATTGAATAAAAATGGAATTTGCATGTTCTTTCAATGTAGATTAAATTTTCAGTTATTTAAATTTTAAATAAACTTCTAATTAAATTTTTTTAATGAAATTTGGAATGTAGCCTAATCCGATTTTGCTTCAAAATGACGTATCCCACTTGTTTGTGCTACTTGCGGTTCGTTCTATGAAAGTGGGTGACAGACAGATATAATTAACACAGAGAAGTACATATCGCGAGTTTAGAGCAACATTTTGGGCAATTTGAAAGTTAATTTTTATGCGTATTATGGAATAATCAATATTCATTTTCGGGATTTTTTTGTGTATTCGTGACCTTTAAAATACCTATAAATGGCTCTTTAAGTACGATTTGTTAATTAAACGTTACATTATATAAATGCATATTAAAAAGTTCATTGACGTTTTTTTTAAGTGTGGGTTATTTGTAGGGCGTACCCGGGTAACACTGGACAACATCGAAAATGCGACTGAGATGAAAGTACCCGAATCTGAATGATTTCCACGTGCTAAACACGAATATCACCTTAAAAATGTTTGTTAGCTCTAGTTTTTGAGTTACAGTCGTTTTTTCATTATATAGGTGACTAGCTTTATAAACCTGGCGTTTCACGGGTGTACCCTTAATAACGGTGATTGTTTTATTTATGTAAACATTTTATACCAATTGATCCCTTCTCCACTGGTCAGCACTCCATCGGTATATTATAATTTCCTTCCATTCTAATATCAGCATTAATCTAAAAAAGAAATTCGATTGTATCCAGGCTCTTCTAGAAGTTAGAGGGCTTTCCAATAGGCCCTGTTTAAATTCCCAGAATAGCTGTGATATAATGGCCAGTTTCTATTTGCCCGCCTATACTCGAAAATGCCCAAAGTGTAGTAAACATTCCACTCCATAATCGACCACTTGACAGGGCTGGGGAGCTCAGTCGGTAAAGGTGTTCGCCTCGCATGCGATAGGTCCCAGATTCGGGTCCGGGCATCGTCAAAATAACTGCCGACCTATAAACGGCAAATGCAGCCAAAAATGTCCGACGAATAATACACCGATGTGGTGGGAGTGCACGTTAAATAGTTTTCAAAGTCCCGACGCTTCGTACGATGTAAAAGTTGCATTGGGTGCCTACTCAGGTGTCGGCCCGTCGCTTGACTGTGGCTCTAAATTAAGACGCCCGTGGCCAAAAGCCCTCGTTTATAGTTCTAGTGCGATGGTAGTTCAAACTAACCCTAACCCATACAACTGGATGGGAATTGCTACCCTACGTTAAATTTTCAATTTCGCCAAAAGCCGCCAATGCCAAAATTCAATGGGCCATTTTATCGTAGCTGTACCAAATTGCCAGTCTCATAAACATAAAGTACCTACGCTATACGATGTAAAAAAAATCAAACGGTTTAATTTATTATATAAAATAAAAGAATGATATTCAAATAAGATTCCTACAAATTAAACTCGCTTGCTCTTACGTGCTTATATTTAATTTTCGCTCACACTGAAATTTTTTAAAAATTGAAATAAAAAAAGTATAAATTCTTATCTTACAATGCTATTCCCATGGAGAAATCGGCTCACGTTTTGCACTCCTACACTCTTCTGGGTTCGAATTTCGAAAAATCGCTTCTTAAATGACGCCTACGATATAAAAGAATATTCTCCTAAAATTTGGTAGCTGTACCTCCAGTAGAGTTAGGGCTGGGCGTTGATACGCGAGCGAGTCAGTCAGGACTTTGCCTTTTATATAAATAGATGGCGGCATGAATGGGCGCACCAAACGCCGAATAAATTTCAGTCAATTTCGTTTACAGAAACCCTCCGAATTTTGCTCATACACGTTTTATTTGATACTAGCTTTTTAAACCCGGTGTCGCACGGGTTAACCTTTAATAACGGTGATTTGTTTTTGACACAGCTGTAATAAAATGGTCGGTCTGTTCATTGGCAACTTTTGGCAATATTTAAAATTTAACAACCCAAATGCGGTAATCATTCTACAATCAATAACTGAAATAAAATAATGATAGTCAAATAACAATCCTACAAATTAAAACCTCTTGATATTTCGTGTTTATACTTAATTTTTGACGCGCTAAAGTTTCTTTCAAATTGAAAATTAAAAGTAGAAATCGAATTTGTGTCAATTTTTTAACGGCTCCTCTTCTTACTGGAATTCATGTTTATCTACGGATGACGTCAGGCACCTGTTTCGGCCCGGCCCATGTGTTTTCAAGCCCCAGTTTCGGTCTCCCACTCTCAGGTGGATGACGAATTTTCGTAAATAATTATATTAATTAAAAATCGTAGTCAAATATGAAAAAAACTAAGCCTCAGGTGCACACGTAGGTATTACAGGGAATCTATATTAAAAATTTCGATTTTTTTCGAGCAGTATTAGTAGGTCTTTCACGATCCACAGACAGACTCTTTCTTTAATTATTATAGATTATCAACATAAAGGTGGGAGAAGATAGGTGTCAAGGTTTTTGGACCCATATTAGCAGCTTAATACCCCTTCATTAAGTAGAATCGTTCTCACGTCAAGAGGTGCAGAAAAAAGAGCAATAAAATCCTTGTATTTTGTCCTTGGTTGTTTCAGAAGCTGTAGAATATCAAAAATTAGTATTAGTGATACTTATATAACTTAATTCATGTAAAATGCACTTCTTAAAAAAAAACTTGTAGTTATATTTGCTGCAAAGTACCATTTTCCGCACAAAAAAAGAGCATCACTGTAAGTTAAGAAAGCTTTTCATTTGTATTTTGGTTACAAGATAAGGGAACAGGAAAAATAATGGGCCCCTCAAGTACAGGGTGGCCCAGCGGGTAGTGTTTGAAACAAAGGAAAAAATAAAAACCAATAAGAGACATGAGAAGAATTTAATGACGTTTATTGAATGGACATATTGGGCAATTAATGATAAAGAGGTTCGAAGTGCCCGCCATCTTTAACAAGGACAGCAGTTAGGCGGTTTTCGAATACAAAAATACTCCATACTCCTTACAAATACTTTCCTCCATACTCCTTTTGTTTGACCAATTCTTTTTGTGGGAAGCTTTTTTTTAGCTTTTGTGAGAAGTTCCACAAAAAGAATTGGCCAAACAAAAGGAGTATGGCAGGAGTATGGAGGAAGGTATGGGTGTGGAGTATGGTTGGATTCGAGAACTGCCCAGCTGCTGTCCTTGTTAATGATGGCGGGCACTTCGAACCTCTTTATCATAAATTGCCCAATATGTCCATTCAATAACCGTCATTAAATTCTTCTCATGTCTCTTATTTGTTTTTATTTTTTCATTTGTTTCAAACACTACCCGCTGGGCCACCCTGTATGTTGTTAGACTTGTGTAGCAAATGTGTCACTACGGATTCATTTGGGGGGTAAAAGATAATGCCATTTTCAGGGAAGAAAAATGATTGCCGTTTTATGATTAGGTGGAAACAACAAATCATGTTAATGACTGTTATTTCTGCATCTCATCAGTTAAAGGAGTGTTGTTTAGAAAAAGATTAAAGTTAAATAGCCTAACATTCCTTCTACTCTGCGTCCGGCCCAACATGACAAAGGACTCCTTGCTCCAAAGTCTCCAATTTTTTTTATAGTTTTAATGAGGATAATAGCCGTGCGTCTGCTGAACATGCTGCAGCTTCTAAAAACAACCATGGACGAAATGCAAGGATTTTATCGCTTTTATTGCACCTTTTGACGTGAGGACGATTCTACTTAACGAAGGGGTATTAAGCTGCTAATATGGGTGTAAAAACTTTGAAACTTATCATCTCTTCACACCTTTATGGTGATAATATCAAAGCCTGTATGAGCAAAAATTCGGAGTGTTTCTGTAAACAAAATTGACTAATTTATTTGTTTGGTGCGCAGATTCATTTCGCCGTATATCCTATGTAATGAAATAGACGACCGTAACTTAAAACTACAGCTAGCAAACATTTGTTATGGTGATATTCGTGTTTAGCACGTGGAAATCATTCAGAATTGAGTACTTTCATCAAAGTCGCAGGAAATTTTTGAAACTTTGTTCAGTGTATTTCAGTGAGTACTTAGGGTTAATTTTATGTGCGTACTTAAATTTATTTAGGTGTGCTTTCAAAGCCAAATTTAGTGTGCATCAAAAACTAAATTAGTTGCGTATTATAGGTAAGAGTGCAATCTCAGTGTTTATTTAAATTCGGCTTGATGTCTAATTTAGGTACGTTTTAGATCTTTACTTACATACGCATTTCAGGGATATTTCAAAGCATATTGGGGAATTTCGTGATTATTTAAAGGATAATTAGTTAAGATTGATGAGAGTTAATTAAGGTAAAGTATAGGGTTCGACATTCACGGTCGTTAGACAAATCCTACAAGTTTGCGACTTCATAACTAATTTAGTCGCAGTTATCGAGACTAGTTTCCTATATGTCACTACAACTTTTTATAGTGATGTCCAAAGATTGTGCCAAAAATACTCATCATAAAATAGCAAATCACCAACGATCAAATTCGTCAAAATTCTCTATAGTGTAATCCGTAAATTGCATAACTCCGGCGATATAAAATTCGATACTCCATTTATCATAAAATCAAGAAACTTCAGCTCCCCTGAGATTCCAGTGGTTCTACAGGTGTGCAACTACGGCACTCTTAAGAGTTTGCGCATAAATTACATGAAAGTAGCATTTTTAAAAATATTTTTATAAAAATATCACAAGTAATACCCATTTGCTCCTAGATTTTTTAGTTAGTAGCACAAATTGCTCCTTAATTTTTGCATCCAATTTCTAACGCTGGTAAAGTAATTGAAGTTAGATGTGTAATAATGGTCTGTTTTGGAATACAATATGGACGTGTTTAGGTGCTTAATAAGTGATTATTTGCCAATAATGGCCAATTTAAGTAATTTTCCGGATTCCGGGGGTTGAGGCATTCGCCTTGCATGCGAAAGGTCCCAGGTTCGGCTGCTGGCTTCGCCAAAATAACTGCCTAATTATAAGCAGCCAGTTCAGCCAAAAATGTCCATTAATACCCCATGTAGATGGAGTGCACGTTTAATATGATTCAAAAAATACCAACTCTGCATACGACGTCGCCCTTAACGGTTGTGTTTTGTGCCTACTCAGGTATCGGCTCGTCACTTGACTGTGGTTCCAAATTATGACGCCTGTCGGCATAATAGCCCACGTGTAGCTCTAGTGCGACGATAATTCAAACTAAAATAAACTAAACCGGATTCCGGGTGCTGAGAGAAAGTTGAATGTTTCCCTTTCGACAATTGGTACATACAAAACGGAACCTAAGTCTCCGAACCTAAATCTCCGATCGCCGAAGTTAAATTCGGTGAGTTGGTGGGTGGGTGTTGGGTATTCTCAAGATACGCTGTAGTCAGGGCCGGATTTCTAAATAGGCTAAGTAGGCTGTAGCCTAGAGCGGCGAATTATTTGGGGTGGCAAATTTTACGACCAATTCATTAGGCATAAAAATATATTTATAAATATACGAATATTTTTAAGAAAGAAAACAAATAATTTACATTAATGCGTAAACCGTAAATGTATATATATAATACTAATATTTCGTAGCAATAGCAAACATGGTAGCTGCGAGGGCAATTGCACCCCTCTTCCCGGATTTCGAAGTTGAAAGAAAAATAGTCGAACCGTTTTAAAAAAATCACCTATTTCGCTTTCGATTTAGCGTGTAAAGGTCATAGATGATTCAAATAATGTGTATACTTATACATTTTATACAGCCCTATTTTGCAGCTAACCAGCTACTTTCCCCGAAGGGGGAGAATATTGTGACAGGGGCGGCAAATCAATCGTAGCCTACAAGTGGCAAATCTTTAAATTCGGCCCTGGCTGTGGTGCAAACTTTCTGTGATCCAACCATGTTTTTTCAAATTGTTATAGCAACCCTTTATTATATTTAAATTTTTGCCCAAACTTCTATAAAACGCAACAAACTTACCGGACGAGATAAGTAGAATTTTTTTGCGCGCGGTTCTAGAAGTTTGGGTAATAGACTAAATGCATTGAGCTAGAAGAAGCGCGGAGTGAGGTTTGTGATTCACTGAACAGGGCAGCAAACGAGCCGGTTCAATAACGAAACGCGGAGGAAAACACGGCACTGCAGCAGAAACGAACCGGGCAGAAAACCTAGAAACTTGCCTATTTCGCTATTGGGTTCGTCTTCGCTGGTTCGTAGTTAGTGATCCACATGGTTAATTCTTTAAAAAGTTGGAATTTAAAGTTAAAGAAAGTTAATTTCTTTCGAACTAAAAATGTTAAAATACATTTAGGAGCCCAAGTCAATATGATAGAGGGGTCTCATACAAGTATTACATACAAGTGTAGGGAAAATAGTCCTTTTCTGCCCTGTTCGCTCAAAAGGGTGTGAGTGGGTTTTCGGCTCGCTGACCCCTCACTCCAGTTTCCCTTCTAGCTCGGTGATTAAATGATATTCGAATTAGAGGTTTTTCAAAAGGTGGTTTCAGCCTCGTATAAGGGACACATTAAGTGCTTAATAAGGGCTATTTTTGTATGAATAATTTTGGTGCGTGTTATGTTTTCGTTATGTTTAGTTAATTCTAGTGTGGTAAAGTGGAAACTTTTTTTTTAAAGAAATACAATTTCAATTTGGATTTAATAAACATGAATCACGTAAAAGAGCTATGGTGAGGCAGCACGCGGACATTTTAAACCGTAGTGTGTATCAGTAAACTCTTTAACCTTAAAAGATTAGTTGGACGGATTTAATGGGAATATTGATGTCACGCTCTCCATACTGCGATTTCATTGGTGGTTTTGTTTTCTTTGACAAAGTGTTAAAACAACCCCATTACCTTATGCATTTCATTACGCTATTAATCAATAGTATCAAACTTTTCGCAAGGTACTGTTTAGTAGTGATTTCAAATCCTAGATGGCAGCAGCAAAAGTCAGGGTCTTGCCTTTTAGCTACATTAGGTTCGTATTAAAGGCTAATGAAATGAACTTTTTATAGCTTAATTAAGAACGTATATTAGGGCTTACTTTAGTGTTAATTAAGCAAATTAGTTGGGAATTAAGGTATTTATCTGTCTCTCAAATTCATTTAAGGGGATACGGTACTCAAAAATTGGTCAAAATATCGATTTTTCAGTTTTTACTTCTTATTATTTACAATATTTTTCTGAACATTTACTGAAAGTTTCATTATGATATCTTTTGTAGAAAAAAAAATTATTAAATCTTTTCTGGAGTCATTTCTATAAGTTTGAATACGTATCTTTTCTGGAGTCATTTCTATAAGTTTGAATACGTATTTTGTCTACTTCCAACCTTTTTTTTTCTTTTTCTGTTTCGCGTTTTTCAATTCTTGTGTTTAAAAAATCACTAAGGCTTTTTTGCTAATTAAGTTTGAATTTTGAAATTTTTAACCTGTGTTCGTATATTTATGGTACACAAAATTGTGCACGGAATAAGGTATGTATAGTTTGGGAGAAATGTTGAATTTTTTAAAATGTTGAATTCAATAATTTGTAAGTTTTTGTGATTTTCAGTATAGATGCATGTTACTTTTTAACTGTAGCTCACATTTTAAAATCCATGCATAGTTCTTGAACAAATAGTACTAAAAACAAACTATAAAAGTTAGGTGGAGAAATTCTCAAAATCGAAAGAGGAGTAGCGTTTTAAAAAAGTTAATAATTTTGACTTTTTTAAATAAATGAAAAACTACTTGTAAATATTTGTTTTTATTGCTAAAACTATTGAAAATGTTTATTTAGAGTGAACATTATATAAAATCACTATAACTTACAAGTTTATGTTGTTATCTCTAGAAATAATGCTTTGGGTACCGTATCCCCTTAAGAGCTTAATGACAGTTTGAGTGAGTTTTAAAGGCTAAATATGCTTACTATGGGCGTATTAAAGGTGCATATTAACTAAACTACCTTTTCTAAGTTTTAGGGTTATATATTAAGAGCTTATTGGGGGGGTTTTATTGCATATTAAAGTATATTTTAGTCGTGGATTCAAGGCCAATTTAGATGCATAATGTTTTTTTGCAGGACTTTATGAGGGTTTATAGTACATTTTAAGTGTCTAGTTAGGTGTATATCACGATTTTATTTATCTAACTTTTGATATTTTATTTCAGTTGGCATATTTTTCAACCACTTCCATAATGACTCGCTATCATATTGGTAAGTAAAACATTTTCTGACGTTTCTAATATTGTCCTATAAAATATTAGAAACAAAATTGAATAAAATTGCTTTTGAAACTTGTGTATTTTATTTTGTAGATTAGACGTTTTTGTTAGGGCTGATGCGTATGAATGGCTTATAAATGTGCGTATTAAAGGCTTATAATAAGTATTAAAGGCGTTTTATATAATGTAAAGAGGTTATTTATAAGAGTGTATAAATTATTTTAATGGATGCATTTTACGGGAATTAGGTGAATATTAAAATTGATTTAAGTGCGGAATAAAGGGCAACTTAGGTGCGTATTAAGGTTTTTTAGATGGACATTATTAAGTTATGTGCGGATTCGAGGCCGTTGAAGTGAATAGGTTGTATTCTGAATATTATGTTCTCATTTAATTTCGCATTATGTTAAATTATTTCTTCAAATGCATCTAAAGCTATCTTATTATAGGCTAATATAAAGGTTAACTAGATTTACATTAAGTTTACATCGGGTGCATAAAATATGCTAATTTAGATGCGTTCAGGGCTAAGTGTGGGGCTAATTAAAGGTTAATTCTAGCGGTCTTGAGTTTATTGATGTTAAGGGATTGCTTAAGGACCGGATTAAGGGTACATTTCAGTGCGTATTAAGGGCAATGTATGATTTTATTGACTAATTTGGGTGCATATTGGGAAATATGTATTTCTGTGCATACTAAGGGAATAATTTAGGACATTTCCATGGGTTATTTAAGTGCATACAAGTATATCCTTCGTGTCAAAGCATTTTTAGGAATCATTTAAAAACGTGCTAAGGTTTATTAGGGCTTGTTTTTATATAATTTAGTTTGAATTAATTTAGTTTGAATTAATTTAGGAGTGTTATAAGTGTGTTAAGGTTTATCTGGCAGAATTTAAAAGGCTAGTTAGTGGTCATTAAAATAAGTTATTTTTTAGTTTATTTAACTGCTTATTAAGGTTTAAAAAGGTGCTTAGGGGTTTATTTAAAATGCGCTTTAATTTCTGGCCTTTTTTAAAATGTTTATTGAGAAAAATTCAGTTTGACATTTTTCGCTGCATAGAAATATAACTATCCAGTTATGCTGGTTCATGAATCACGGCTGAAAATTTTGCCATCTATACTAAAGAAAGTCGTGTTAGTTACACTATTTATAACTCAAGAACGGCTGAACTGATTTGGCTGAAAATTGTCGGGAGGTAGCTTAGAGCCAGGAATAGGCTATAGGATACTTTTTATTCAAACTCAAACGGGTGTAGGAGTGCAAACGTGAGCTGATTTCCCCATAGGAATAGCATTGTAAGATTAGAATTTATACTTTTTAATTCAATTTAAAGAAATTTCAGCGTGAAAAAAATTAAGAAAAGAAAAAAAAAGCATGTGGGTTTAATTTTCTGGATTGTTATTTGAATATCAGTTATTTTATTTGTTGATTTTAAATCTTGATTTGTTTTATGGTGGATCAGATTTCCTCAACTAGATTTTAAGTATGTTTCCGAATTTAATTGATGTTTATAAATGGTAATAAATGAATATATATGGAGGAATATAGGTTAACCTAAGGAATCGTGGCCGGATTTGGGGAATTTTCAAAAATGTCGCCAAGTCGAAATGATAACAAACCCCGGCATTTGCCGAGATGGTTGCCATCTCGAAATGACCAAAAATACTATCTAATTTCAAAATGACCGACTTAAAACAACGGAAAAATTCATTAAATTGCAAACCAGATTTATAAAAAAAGGGGAACTTTAAAATGCTGAAGAATTGATTTAAAAAAGTAAAATAATTATTTTAAATCATTAAGCATCTAATTAATAAAATATTAGTTTTAGAAAACTTAAGAATAAATTATATGCGTTTAAGATTTAAAAAGATTAACAGTTAGAAAAAGTCAATGCAATTGCTAATTTCGCCAAAGGTTGCCATCGGGGTTACCAGATTTGGCGTAACATTGCAGGCCACGATTCTTTAGGTTAACCGGAATATATTCGGCATAAATAAGGAATTTGTACTTTATATATAAAACTTTTCCAACCATACAAGAGGAGGATTGTCTTATGTTTTCTGATGTTAAGATGGCGTAATGATCGATTGAATTTTGGCATTGGCGGCTTTTAACGAAGTTGAAACGTAGGGTAGCTATTCCCATCCAGATGTATGGGTTAGGGTTAGTTTGAATTAACGTCGCATTAAAGCTACACACGGGTGCTATTGGAAACGGGAGTCGTAATTTAGAACCACAGTCAAGTTACGAGCCGACACGTGACTAGGTACCCAATGCAACTTTTAAGGGCGACATCGTACGCAGCGTTGGGAATGTGGAAGATATTTAAAGTGCCCTTACTCTACACGGGGTATTATTCGTCGGACATTTTTTGGCTGCACGAGCCGTTTATAGGTATGCAGTTATTTTGGCGATGCCCGGACCTAAACCTGGGACCTACCGCATGCAAGACTAAAGTCTTTACCAACTGGGTCCCCCAACCCTATCGAGTTATGAAATATGAAGTGGAATGTTTACCACATTGGGGCAGTTTCGTTTTGCGCTAACCGTGAAATAGAAACAGGCCATTATATCATGTAGCTGTGCTGGCAATTTGAACAGGGGCCTACGGGAAAGCCCTCAAACTCCTGGAAGGGCCTGGATAAAATCAACCCCTCATATCAGAATGGGAGAAGATTATAATATCATGATGGAGTGGACCAGTGGAGGGATCAATTGGTATAAAATAAAAGTTTACATACAAAAAACTGCTAATTTGGGTTATTAAGGATACACCCGTGCAACGCCGGGTTTATAAAGCTAGTTTACAATAAAAGCTTCAAAAAAGTACTGGAAAGTTTTGTACTACTTACAAAATATAAGAAATAACATTTTAATAAATTTAAACAAATTTTCTTTTTAAATGATTTAATTTCTCCGACATGAGTTAAAACATGTAAGTCACGAACAATTTCAACGTGATCACTTCGATTGTGAGGCGTAATAAGTTATATTTTCGTGCTTATCACGGGCTAATGTAATTTCCTATTTTAGCTACTTTAGGTGGGTTTAAAGATTAAATTTATATTCTATTATAGGCGCATTTGTGGCTCTAAATGTATATAAATAAGTTTGGTGAGAACTAAATGCTTCTTTAGGTGTGAATTAATAGCTTTGTGAGTGGTTTAATGAATACATATTCACGAATTATTTAAGTTTATGTATTAAAAGTGCTTTTTTAAGTGAGCATTATTCAAATTTAAATGTTTTAGATGTGAATTATGGGCCTATTTAAGTACGTATTGAAGCTATATTATGATGCGTAATATGTATGTTATTTTAAATGTGTGCTAAGGGCTAATTTTGGTGGTTGTTACTTGAGAATTATAATTATACTAGCTTTATAAACCCGGCGTTGCGCGGGTCTACCCTTAATAACGGTGATCGTTTCTTTTTATGTTGACATTTATTTTATACCAATTGATCCCTTCTCCACTGGTCAGCACTCCATCGGTATATTATAATTTCCTCCCATTCTAATATCAGCATTAATTTTTAAAAATAGAAGTCCGATTGTATCCAGGCCCTTCTTGAAATTAGAGGGCTTTTCCATAGGCCGTGTTAAAATTGTCAAAATAGCTATGATATAATGGCCAGTTTCTATTTCCCTCTTACACCCGAAAATGCCCAAAATGTGTTAAACATACCACTCCATATTCGACCACTCGATAGGGCCGGGGAGCCAAGTCGGTAAAGGCGTTCTCCTCGCATGCGATAGGTCAGAGATTCGGGTCCGTGCAATATAACTGCCGTCAAAATAACTGCCGACCTATAAACGGCAAATTCAGCCAAAAATGTCCGACGAATAATACCCCATTTAGTGGGAGTGCACGTTAAATATTTTTCAAAAGTCCCGGCGATGCGTACGAAGTCGCCCTTAAAAGCTGCATTGGGTGCCTACTCAGGTGTCGAATCGTCACTTGACCGTGGTTCTAAGTTAAGACGCCCGTGACCAATAGCCTTCGTGTATAGCTCTAGTGTGACGAGAATTCAACCTTACCCTAACACATACAACTGCATGGGAAAAGCTACCCTACGTTAATTTTTTTACTTCGCCAAAAGCCGCCAATGCCAAATTCAATCGGCCTTTATATCATAAATGTACCAAATTGACAGTTTCATAAACAAAGTTTGTACGCTATACGTACAGGTAATTAACATTTCTTAGTAGTTTTTATCAGTTCTAGAATAGTTATCGCCTTTAAAGTCATAAGACATTGTAGCAATATCTTCACTTACCATTTATAAACATCAAATTATTAAATTCAGAAACCCAAAAAAATCAAGATTTTAATTCAATAAATAAAATAATGATATTCAAACAACAATCCTACAAATTAAACTCGCGTACTTGCGTAATTATACTTAATTTTCACTCACGCTGAAGGCGCTGAAATTTCTTTCAAATTAGAAAACGAAATTTATAAATTAAAAGCCCATAACAATGCTATTCCTATGGAGAAATCGGCTCACGTTTTGCCTTCCTACACCCGTTCGGGTTCGAATTTCGAAAAATCGCTTCTTAAATGACGCCTACGATATAAAAAGAATATTTTCCTAAAATGTGGTAGCTCTCACTATTTTCTCTTCCACATTTCTCCGGCTGCATTGAATATTTTTACAAACGTTTTTTTAAAATAATAAATGTAGATAACTTACAGGTCTCTATCTTCCCACTTTTTGAAATGGCTTCCAATATTTTGTGTAAAATTATTTATTGAAAATTAAAAAAAATATATAATATTCGAACCCATTTCAAAAAGTGTCCGTACAGACAGGCGGACAAAAATTATGAAAGTTGGGTCTCTGAGGTCATAGCTTTCTAACAAAAAAAGAATTTTTAAGATCAGATGTATAGAACCGATTTTGGAAGGAGGGTACGGACAGACGGACATCGACCGCATGTCAATACCTACTTTTTCATTTTTTTAATTCTTACGAATTAAAGAAAAAAAAGTAGGCTAAAAAATCCGTTTGTGAAAATATTCAATACAGCCGGAGAAATGTGGCAGAGAAAATATTTTTCTATTAAAAGTGAGGCACTTTACTTTGGAGACCCCCGGTCCAGCGCGCCCATTCCCCCTTAAGAGCAAATTTAAGTGGTTATTGGCTAATTTAGGTGTGAGTTTGGAGGTTTTATCTGGTCTTACACTAAAGGAATAATTTAGGACACGTTCAAGGCTAATTTAAGGGAATATTCAGACCTAAATAGTATTGGTATTTATATAGGTCTAAGCATTCTGTTTATTTTCTTTAAAGTAGCAAGAAAGGTTTATGAAAGCTCATTTTATCTTGTTCAGTTAATGAACTATAATTTTTATAACTAACTTAAGTTCGGAAAAAATGCTTTTTTAGTATGTATCAAGTGTAATTTTTGTTGCTTTTGAAAATTAATTTATTATGCGTATTATATTGTATTTTATTTTAGTGAATATTAGCAATACATTTTTATTTTAAAGGGCTTCCTTAAAAAGTGCATATTATAATGTGTATTTTATTTGAGATTTGAAATTTTTTTAAGTGGTCATTTATAATGATTATAAGCCCATATTAAATATCATTGAAGTTATTTAAGTGCGTGCTCTAGGTTTATTTAATTGCTGATTAAGGGTTTAGTTCTGACTGTTGGGTCAGTATTCCCACACTTTTGGTGCTTATTAAGGCTACTGTAAATGCGCATTATGGGTTTATTTAAGTGTATATTAAGGTTACTTGTGTGCGTATTTAAGACTATTTAAGTGCGTATCCAGGTAATATTCAAGTGATTCCTTGGAGCATATTTAATGGCGTATTCAGGCATTCGCGTATTTAAGAGGGTGTCCATTCGGTAGGCGCTTGCCTTTTATTTGAAAGATCCCGTTTGGTTCCGAGCATTGTCAATATAATTACCGACCGAAAAACGGTCTGTGCAGACTATTTGCGGTCCAACGAATAATACCCCGTATAGAGGGAGTGCATGCTAAATATGCATCAAAGGCCCGACGATTGTTTTCCTTTTTAAATCGAGTTTGGTATAAATATTTTTTGGATAAATAGGTGTAAAAGAGTCGAAAACAGATTTTTTACATTGTAAATTTAATTTTTAAAAAAATATTTTGACTCGTACCTTAAAACTTTCTTCTACTTCTGCTGATTTTTGCCTAGTGATTTTCTTTTGTAAGCAGTATTTTTTCAGTCTTATGTTTAGGGATTATATATATGAACAAAGTTTCTTTAAAAATACATTAGTGCGGGTAAACTTTTTTTTATAAAAGTACCAAATATTTTCTCTATTCTATTTCTTATTATATTCAATCTACTTTATGCAGTTAACAAAAATTATAGCTTTTCATAAACTTTTATTGGAATTATAGCATTTTTAGTATGGGTATATTACCAAATATTACTAATTAAGATTAAAAAAATCAATTTAAAGAATTTATTGTTCAAACATTCAATTAGGTCTAATATTTTTCCAGTTTTTTGAGACTGGGGAAACATATATACTATATAGGGTTTAAATTGCATTGTAAGACAGCAAAATTATCGATATTTTCAAAGATTTTGGCGTACTGAGTAGCTTTAAGTGTGTATTAAAGTCCGTTAAGATTTGTTTAACACGTTCGCGCTGGGGCCGATTTTAATTTGTTTTTCTGTGAGGCAGCGCTCAAATTAATGCGGTGCTTCATCTGGCGGTGCTTATGCGCACGTGTGCAGGTGTGAATTTTTGCTTATTCACACCTGCACACGTGCATTATGTTTGAAGACAAGTAGTGAGATCGGAGTATATCGGCAGTAGTATAATATCGAAATTTATGCCAGAAAAATGAAACGATCATTGAAAAATCACATTTCCATGATGTAGTAATGAGATTACTACATTAAGGGGGAATGGGCGCGCTGGACCGCGGGTCTCCAAACTCAAATGCCTCAGTGTTTATCCAATGGCGAAAAAATATTTTCTCTGCCACATTTCTCCAGCTGTATTGAATATTTTTACAAATGTTTTTTTTTAAATAATAAATGTAGATAACTTACAGGTCTCCATCTTCCCATTTATTGAAAATGCTTCGAATATTTTGTGTAAAATTATTTATTGAAAATTAAAAAAAAATATTCGAACTTATTTAAAAAAGTGGGAAGTTCGGGACCTGTAAATCAGCTACATTTATCACATAAAAAATCCGCTTGTAAAAATATTCAATACAGCCGGAGAAATGTGGCAGAGAAAATATTTTTTTCGCCATAGGATTAACACTGATGCACTTTGCTTTGGAGACCCCCGGTCCAGCCCGCCCATTCCCCCTACGGACTAATTTAAAAAGCGTTTTAAGAATTGATTCTATTGGGAATTCTTCACTTTATTAAATGCGTATTTCGAGTGATCTTCCTTGCATTTTAAAACAATTCATTTACGGTATTCATATTCAAATTAGGGAATTTTTTTTTGTCTGCGTAGGGCGAATTTTAGGCATAATCGAGAATATCTTTAAAGTGTGATTTGATTTGTTAATTGAATGCTTGCATATATTAATAGTCATTTAAGCAAGTGTTATTTGCTTAAGGCATGTTTTTTGAAAATCGTAATCGGGTCATTTAAAGTTTATTTTATGTGCGTATTTAAGTTTATTCAGGTGCTTTTTGACTAATTTAAGTGCGAATCAAATGCTAATTTACTGGCGTATTATGATTTTTAAAAGTGCAAGTTGAGTGTTTTATTTAATTTGGCTTGATGGCTATGTATTTACTGTGCAATAAAGCCTACTTTAGGATCGTTGTAGATCTTTATGTGCGTAATTTAAGGCATATTTAAAAGCGTATTTAATTTTATTACAATGTGTTAGAATTAGTTGAGAATTAATGTATTATTAATGATTATTAAAACGAATTAAGGGCTATATTAATGACATTTCGGGAGATTTCGTTGGGCATTGAAGTATATTTTTGGTGCGGATTCAAGGCAATTTAGTTCCGTAATAAATATATTTAGGAGTGCATTATGGACGTGACTAGCTGCGCATTTAGATCTTATTTGGGTGCCGATTAGTGATAATTTGTGTCCTTTTTCAGGACTTCATGATTTTTATTTAAGCACATTTTAAGTGTCTAGTACGGTGCATATCAAGTTATTTATCTAACTTTTGATGTTTTATTTTAGTTGGCATGTTTTCAACCACTTACATAAAGCCTCACAGTCATATCGGTAAGTAAAACATTTTCTAACGTTTCTAATATTGTCCTATAAAATATTAGAAACAACTGATAATAAAATTGCTTTTTGAAACTGCTGTATTTTATTTTGTAGAGATTGAAAATTTTCTTATATTTTGTGGTAGGGACAATAAATGTGTGGATTGAGGACTTATATAAAACGCCCTTAATGCACATTATTATAATATAAGGAGGTTGTAAGAATGTATAAAGGATATTTTGGGTGCATTTTACGGGAATTAATTGAATATGAAAATAGATTTTTATGTGCGAAATAAGAGGTAACTGAGGTGCGTATTATGGTCATTTTTAGCTGTGCATTTTCATTTAATCCCAAATACGGACATAGTTATTAAGTATCTGCGTATATGGAATGTACTAATTTGGATGAGTTAAGGACTTGATGCTTCAAGGGGTATTGATGTTAAGGGGGAGTCGGATGCTTCTATCTCGTCCATGTTAACTTTACACTGTCGAAAATTAGGCACTTTGTTTCACCAAAAATATGGTTCCTAGTAGCTGCAACGGCTGTGTGGTGAAACGTTAAACCATATTTTTGGTATTCGGTTGAACCATTTCTCAGGTTTTTGTTTCCAAATCCAGAAAAATGGTTCAACCAAACACCGAATGAAAGGTGAAACATTTCACCACACAGCCGTTGCAGCTACTAGGAACCAATATCACGGTGAAACCAAGCACAAAATTTTTAAGTGTATTTATTACCTTAGGAATATTTTTCACGGGAACTATATGAGATCATTATGAATTGTTTTATAGTTTGTTCCTTGCATATAGATCCTTGATTTAAACTGAGGATATTTCACAGCATAAAAAAATACTTTTAGTGATTTTTTTAAAAAAAAATATGTATTTAAATCGGATTTTTTTTTAAAGTTATATAACTTTCTTTTAAGCAGAGATATTTAAAATTCATCAGTTTAAATCAAAAATCTATTAATAGGGAATAAATAACAAAACATGTTGATATGTTTTAAAGTTCCTGAGAAAAATGTTCCTAACTGTTGTAAAAACCTTATTTTTCAGGAAACGTAAAAGAAAATTAAGGTATAGTTAAGAATATACAGATACAGAGTTTCTGAAAAATGCTTTTAAAAAGAAAACTACTTAACAGAAATCGATAATCTTGGTCTTAAATTAAAGCTAAAGATATGAATATTAAAAATAAAAGACCAGAAAATCGACATTTTTGACCCGAACACGCATCCGAGTCCCTGTTAAGGACCGTATTAAGTGTTAGGGGTATATATCAGTATGTATTTAACCAATGTGTCCTTATTGGCTAATGTAGATGCATAGTAAGGGAATAATTTAGGACATTTTCATGGCTTATTAAAGTACATACAAGGATATGTTTTATGTGCGTCAAAGCATTTTTAGGGATTATTCAAAAGCGTAAGATTTATGGTACGTTTTATCTAATTTATTTTATGGGTTTATTTAAGTGCGTATAAACAGAGGTGCCGATTCCCCCCCCCCCCCCAAGAGCTAACGACGCACCCCCCCTAGAAAATTATTACCCCCCCCCCCCTAAAAAAACCGGTGAGGATTTTTTATTTATATGGGCGCTAATGGGAGTACCTAACCAAAGTAGCCTCTAACGACATCTTTACGATGTATACAGAAAACCTTATAGTAAAATGATATTTCAAGTACCATCGAATGGGGTAACTTAACTTTATCCCAAGAATTAAAACCCTAGTACTGACTTTCTTCTTAAATATTTTTCTACTGATAGGTCAAAGCAGAGTTGCCCTTAATCGAAAAAGGGAAGCACCTTTTGGAATATCTTTTATAATACGGAATTACAAGCTATTTTTAATTTTCCTTTAAAAAGGTTTTCTTTACAGCTAAAGCTATCGGAATCTAAATAATTGGTAAAAATTTCGCTCAAAATTTATGTAATTATATTATTTTTTAAAACAATAAAAATAGCCGGACACGTGATCCAATCAAAAACGGCTTCCAATTCATTCCCTCAATTCTTAATGCATAAAAAAAGTTTATCTTGGTATAGCTTTTTATTTAATACAACACATTTGACATTATCAAACACATCAGAATTATTTTATAATGTTTACAGAGATTGTTTCACTTAAAAAAAAACCTAAAATTTAAAAAATTAAAGTTAAATATAACAAAATTCTTACCGTGAAACTCGGAATTGCAATATTTAATTATATTCAATTACCCAGACCCGTCACATTTGAGACAAGACGACAAGTATTTTCCTACTGATTCTAAAGCAATCATTTAGTTATTTTGGCTTCGAGTCTAATTTGGCGGGAAAAAGTCAAAAATATTATCCGAAGGTCATTAATTCGTAAAATTGTTATACAAAGTTAAGTTCGAAAGATTTATGAGCCAGCTGCAAAATATGGCGGGAATATCTCATTGATTCCATTGGCAAACTATAATGCGAACGTCATCAATTCACCGAAATGTTTTATAAACTGCGTGAGATTTATGAGTGTTTACACTTTGTTACAGTGATCGGATTGTTTTATTGGAAAAATTGTCAGAAATCGTATCGTCTGGTAGACGCCAACGAACATAATTTATAACTCCTTTTTTTCCTGGTGTTGCTTTGAATTATGGTTACCCAACCCTATTCTTTGAAGGCAAAAATATTAAAAAAATTGGAGCCACTTGATTTTCTTGCCACTTTGTGTTTTATTTTAAACCAAATAAAAAATCTCCAGAGTACAAGTTCTAAGCCCCCCCGCCCCCCGTGTTGCGTCGGCGGGGGGGGGGGGGGATAATGAGTAAGAATAAGAGTTAGCTGAGTTTTTTTTTTAATCAAGATTGGCTGTTTATTAATAATTTTTAAAAAAAATTCACCCCCCCCCCCCTAAAATTTCAACGACGCAGTCTGCGTCGTTGACCCCCCCTTGTAGGCACCCCTGGTATAAAAAAACTAATTTAGTTTCGTATTTCGGTTTAACCTATTCACATATATATGAGGTTTTACAAGTATTATGCGTTTGTATGAATGCGAATTCAGGTTTATTAATAAGCACTGATTGTGGGACAACTTGTCATACGTGGGTTGATTGTTAAATTAAAGACCTATTAAGGTTTTACTTAAAGGCTTTTTAGATGCATATTAGTTTTTAAGTCCGTATTTGGGGTGTATTTGAATGCTCTTTAAAAGTTATATCGGTGGGTATTTTCATATTTAAGGTTTTATTTCTCAATCAAATGGGTATTAAGGGGAGTCGGATGTTTGGGTCAAAGTGTCGATTTTATGTTTCTTTTATTTTTAATCTGCATATCTAAAGCTTTAATTTACGACCAAGATCATCGATTTCTGTTAAGTAGTTTTCTTTTTATAAGCATTTTTCAGAAACTGTATATCAGTTCTTACCTATACCTTAATTTTCTTTTGCGTTTCCTGAACTATAAGGTTTTTCAACAGTTAGAACATTTTTCTCATAAACTAAGATATCAACATGTTCTTTCTTCTCCATTAAAGCTCTTTGATTTAAACTGAGGAATTCTAAATATCTCTGCTAAAAAGTTTTATAACTTTAAAGCGGATTTTTGGGTTTTTTGAATACATATTCTAAAAAAATCACTGTAAAAGTATTTTTTTATACTTTGAAATATCCTCAGTTTAAATCAAAGAGTTATATGTAAGGAATAACTTATTAAAAAAATTCATAATGATATCTTATATAGTTCCCGAGAAAAACGTTCCTAAAGTTAAAAAAAATTAACATGGGCGAGATAGAACCATCCGACTCCGCTTAAAGGTATATTTAAGGGACATTTTTTTAAATGCTGAAAAGGGGCGTTTTAAGAGCTATTAAAGGTTGATTTAGTTGCTCAATGGCTAATATGTGCGTATTTGGGTTTATTTATTGCTTTTTTTTAAAGTTGCCTTAATGCAAGTATTCAGGCATGTTTATGGCTTTCCGTGAATCATTGACTTTTGGTGAGTATTGACGGCAAATGTGCGTATAAGGTTAGATTTATTCAAGTACGTTTTTGAGAACTAATTTTAGTTTAAAAATTAGGCTAGTTTGAGCGATATGGGTTGTTTTCACGGAGGATCTGGCAATAGCTCTGCGGTTTTGTTTTCATGTCTCTCGAATTACTGTTGTTTTGGTATTCAGGAGGGAGTTTTCGAAGAGAATATTTAGTTAATTTTTTAAAATTCCAACTTCTTTCAATGCAAGTTTTCCATGATAAATGATTAAAACAAACAACAGCACAGCAAGAAGTTGTAATTTTAAAAAATAACAACAAAAATAACTTATTCTTAGAAAACTCAATTTCGAATATCAACAAAAGTAATTCGATTGACATGAAAACAAAACCGCAGAGCTATTGCTAGATCCTCTGTGAAACAACCCCATTGCGTATTGAGGGTATCCTTTGGTGAATTTTGAAAGTTAATTTATATGCGAATTACAGGATAGTTCATGCTAACATTCGAGAATTATTTAGCGAGTATGGTATTTTTTGCTTATAAAAGGCTTTTTAAGTGCGATTCGATTTATTATTTAAATGCGTGCGTCTTATTAATTCATTAAAAAGCTCACACAATTAAGGGTGTTATTTGTTTAGGTGCGTGTTAAGTTTTTGTTTGGAAGGCCTTAGTAAGGTAATTTAAAGGACTACTTTTGGTGTTTATTTTACGTGTGCGTTTAAATATATTTAGGCCCCTTTAAAGGCAAACTTTACACTCTTAAACACAAAGAGTGAAATTCACTCCTATAGGAGGAGTGCATTTTCGGCACCGGAAAGGAGTGGACATTAACTCAGACTGAGTTAAAACCGCTCGTTTTAAGAGTGAAGGACATAGATTGTTTTCTTTTATTCCTTTTACCCACTCCGAAAAAGAGTGAAATTCACTCCTATAGGAGAAGTGCATTTTCGGCACGGAAAGGAGTGGAAATTAACTCAGACTGAGTTCCCTATTGGAAAAAATTCCTAATCCCAGTATCAAAATCATACCAGAACCAGTATAAATCATACCAGAACCAGTATAAACATACCAGAACCAGTATTAATGATACTGGGAATTTTTAAAACCAGTATGACGCGATACTGGGAACTTCAATTCTGGTATCAGATCGGGAATTTTGATACTGGTATTAGATCATACTGGGAATTTTGATACTGGTATTAGATCATACTGGGAATTTTAAAACCAGTATGATACGATACTGGCAACTTTGATTCCGGTATTAGATCATACTGGGAATTTTGATACTGGTATTACATCATACTAGAAATTTTAAAACCGGTATGAAATCATACTGGAAATTTTTAGGCCGGTATAAAACCATACTGGAAAAGTGACTCGATACTGGAAAATTATAAAACTTGTATGTGGCCATATATATGAAAACTTTCTTTATAATGGAAAATGTTACAAAAAGCCTGTTACCTTAAAGCTGAATTTTCAGTGCAGAAATGACCAAAAATAATGATAAAACAACTATATCCCTAAATTACTTATTAATTAGTTTATAATTACATTACAATAAAAAAAATTCACAGTAAAATATCTTGGCAAATTATCGAACTTCTATAATTAATTAATGGGCATGTTTCATATCTTGAGTGTCAACAGAAATGCTGAATAAAAATACATTCTACATACTACACTACATAAAAATACATTCGATTGGTCAATGAATGCACTGCGGAAACAGAGTACTAATTTTAGCACTGATCGGACAAATAGCAAGAATGAAAGCTAAAAGGAAATACAAGAAATTGAAACAAACCAATTGTCAAATTCCACTAATGACTTTTTTTTAATAATTATAATTTTAGAATTTTTGCTTTCCAAAAAAAAAAAATAATTAGAAAGAAAATGCACCACGTGGGGATTATATCGTTCATAAGCCTACTGATGAGAATACGCCTAATTCCGAGATTAAATTTTAATTATTTTTAAAATAAGCCTACTGTAATTTTAAAATTCATAAGTTGAAAAAATAATAATGAAATTTTGAATGAAATCGTCACGTGTTGATCGCATCGTTCTTAAGCCTACTAATGGAAATTTTCAAATTTAGAGCCAGCCCATTCAATTGCTAGAACTTATTTAAGTATTTTATAAATCCTTTATTCCTTTTCATTGAGATGCGTAATAAAAGTTATATTTAGGCGCAAATTACGGTCTTATGTAATTTCGTATTTAGGCTACTTTAGATGCTATGAAGAATAAATTTATATCGCACATTGCCGGCTAATTTAAAGACGCATTTAAGGCTTCAAATGAGTATAAAGTTAAGTTACGTGCGAATCAAAGGCTTATTTATGTGCATATTAGAGGCTTTATGAACGGTTTAATTTATACGTATTTGCAAATCATTTAAGTGCATGTATTAAAAATGCTTTTAAGTGCGCATTATGTAAATTTAAATGTTTTATGTGTGCATTAAGGGAATATTTACGTGCGTATCGAAGCTATAGTATGTGCGTAATGTGTATTTTTTATTAGCTGTATCTAGGTAAGTTTTTTTTACATAAAGAGGCGACATAAATCGCGTGATGCGATTTGGAGGATTTTTTGACCCCCTCCTCCTTTGGTGAGATTTAGTGATATTTGTCTCGACTTCCCCTCCTTGTATAATCTCGCATGAATTTTTCAAAATTCCTATTTTTTTCTAAACGATTTCTTATTTGGGGAATTTGAAGTAGTTTTGAAAGCTCCAACGTTTTCAGTATGGTTCGTTAAGCCACCATAAATATTATCATGAGAGATCTCACCAAATTTAAGTCGATATACATGTTTTACTGGAATTTAACTTCATTTTCACGCAATTTTACGCTGATTTTCTTGCGTGGAAAAATTACGTGATATTTAGGCTCGACTACCCCCCCCCCCCCTTAAAACGCATCACGTGTTTTATGGACGTCATCTAAGGGGGTATAACACGAGCGTTTTCCTCCAACCCAACTCCCAACGCAACTTTCTCCCCCCAATTTAGGCCCCCACAAAGTTGTTAAAGGGTTGCCAGAGTATGAGAAGATTTCTCTTTCCGACTGTCATAACTAAAACGATATCTCTACAGTAGGCGACAATTTATTAAAAATCGGACCTTTGGATTGATTTGAGTTTTATTTTATCGCATGCTTAGGATTTCTCTTATAATTATTAATTTTTCTTTCACCTTATTTTGTAATAAAACAAATAAACACTGAGAGATATAAGTTAAAAAGTTTTATTTTCCCAACTATAGATTGTTAAATTGCGTTGAGAGATATTTTGAAGGCTATAAAATTGTTGGATTTTTGCTTAAAATTTCAAATATTTTTTTTTTACAAATTTTAAATTAAAGCTGATATACAGTATAGCTTTCACATTTAGAACAAAAGGGGCAATTTTACCCATCTACTTTACATATTATAGCAAATGATATATAAAATTATTGAATTAACGTAAGAAAGTCCTTAAAAAGTAGCTTTTTTCTTACAATTAAAGTTGAACTAAAAGCTGTGCTAAGGATTTTTTTCTAAGATGTATAAAATAAATCTTGTGTGGAATTGGCCCTAAGTAACAATTTCCGTTTTAAAAAAAAACCTCAACTTTTCAACATTTTTTATCGAAAAAATAAGAAGATATATCAAATCAAAGAGTTTTATTTCCTCTTTGTGTCAAATAGCTTATTATACTTCAGATTGAAAATCAAAATACCGTGCATGTAAAATAAATAAACAACAGCTTGGCAATTTGGCGCAATATGACCTGAAGATTTGGCTTCAACCAAAACAGAGCCGTGACGTCAGTGTAGCGACAGTCACCGATTCACCTGATTGGTTGTTGGGACCAAGTTGATCAACTCCGTCGCGATGAAACGACAGAGTTGTAGAAAATTTCTCCAACGCTACGTCATAGCACGTGGCAATTTCCACCAATCATGGTTCGAACAGAAGTTGGGTTGAGGGTTGAGTTGGGGAAAAATCTCGTGTGATATGGCCTTAAGTGCCGCATGAAGTGTTAGAAACATGTCTCAGGGCTTAGTATGGCTAAATTAAAGTAGTTATTGGTTAATTTGTGTGCGTTTGAAGTTTTTTTTCTGATTATATTACGGTAATAACTAAGGACATATTAAAGTCTAATTTAAGGGTGATTCAGGCTTTAACTAGGTGCGTAATAGCTTAATTAAATGTTTGTTATAGGTAAGTATAATTGTATTTATATGCGTATAACATTTATTTGTTTTTTTTAAGTGCGAAGCAAGGTTTATTAAAGCCAGTTTTCAGTGAGCTAATGAAAGAGCGTTTTACTAACTTAAGTTCGGAAAAAGTGCAATTTTTGTTGCTTTTATAAATGAATTTGCATGCGTATTGTTTGATATTTCATTTTAGTGATTGTTAAAAAAAATTATATTAAGGTCCCTTTAAAGAGTATATTAAGGTGTATTTTTATTTACTAAAGTGCATATTAAATATTGACCCTGGTCCGGGTCCATTGTCAAAATAACGGCCGACCGATAAACACTCTGTGCAGCCAAAAGATCCGACCAATATTACCCCGTGTAGTGGGAGTGCACGTTAAATATGCTGCGCACGATTTCGCTTCTGAAAGTTGCTTTGGGTGCCGAATCGGGTGTCAGCTCGTCACTTGACTGGTGTTTTAGATGACGCCCGTAGCTAATCCCGTCGCATGTATAGCTCTAGTGTGATGATAACTCAACTCGCGTATTCGGTATGTTATGGGGACTCAGTACCACATCGACTTTTTTATTTATAGCTTTTTGATTAAAAATTTCTTGGTTTGTTATGTGAATTGGCACCTAAAAACCACGTATTAAAAAAAACTTAAACGTTAAAGTTTTTTTATTTAAGTTTTTTTCTTAAAGAATTACATTTTTAAAAATGCTAAATCTTTTTTAAATACTAATATTTTATCACTAAACTTTTTCCCCAGATACTTTAAACTATGATACATAAAAACTAGATTCCATTTTTGAATCATGACCTGTAATTTCTTTGTATAATATGATTGTTTGAAAAAGCCCTGAAAAGTTTCTAAAAATGAAGATATTCTCACTTAAAATTTTTAAAAAAATAACTAACTCAAAACATTAATTGGAAAGCTAGTTTTTAATAAACACATACATTTTAAACTACTCACAAAAAAGTAAATTACTGAATAAATAATTAAAAATTTTAGCGTTTCGTAAAACTTCTAGGCAAACTGAAAAAGCATCTAGGAAAACTGAACCCTGAGAAAAATACATTTAAAGTTTCCTTTTCCGTAAATACAAACTATTAAATTACATACAGATATATAACTTAAATGTAATTTTGATACATCTATTTAAAAAAAATCAATACAAATTTAACTATATTGTTTAAATGAAAAAAACAAAACTTTATTAAAATAGCAAAAGCTATTACGCAGTTTTTATATAAATTTCATTAATTTTGGACACATTATTCAGCATCAGGTCTTGCCATATTGACATAAATTATTTTAAATAAAATGAAGAATGAATCAGTAAAATAGAAATAAATTAATAAGTATATAAAACACCCCGAATAATTATCTCCAAATCGCAAAAAAGCTGAATATCCTGAAATCGTCTATAAACACGTTTGTTGGGTAATTGAATCGTTTCCGGCTGTCTATTTCTATCCTCCTTAAAAATGTTTGTTGAAATAAGAATAAAGCAATCAAATGAAATATTTTGTGAGGTCATCGACAAGCCTCAGCAGACTCTCAAAGAAAATGGGGCTAAACTTGATGATGATTTCGTTTTTGTTTTCAGTACTACTATATGACATAAAAATACAAATAACTTCTTAAAAAAAGTAGTTAAACATAGGAAATTTTGCAAACGGAGTTTAGGAGATTTCAAAAAAAATTTCAGCCGATAAAAAAAATTCAAAAATTTCGCTATTTTTGTGGTACTGAGCCCCGTTATATCGAATCAATATGTGTAATTGCGCCCCGAATCAATATGTGTAATTGCATGTTTATTTAGGCAAGTTTAAAGGCTAATTTTGGTGCGTTAGTGGGCTTTTTAAATATGCGTATTCAAGGCTTATAGAATTTATTATTAAGAGCTATTCAAGTACGGATCAAGGTTTTTTTTAAATTTTGTTTTATTTCTTAATTAAACACTTATAAAATGTTTTTATTTAAGGGCTAATATATAAGAACTCAAACTTTTTTTTGAAGTGCTTAGTAGTGACTTTGAGAACGTATATTAAAGGTTCAATTAGGTGCTTAATAAAGTATTGAGTAGGTATTCGTGGTATTTAATGCTTTTTCTTCAGAGTTTATAAAAGGAAGTATTCAAGATTTGTTATAAGGGCGTACTTATGGCTACATTATTTTCGAATCATTGGCAAATTTTGGTGCGTATTAACGGCAAATATAGGTGCATATTAAGCACTAAATCAGATGCAAGGTTAGGGTTTTATTTGAATGTGTTTTGAGAAATAATTTATATGCATATATTACGGACAAATTTATTTTCGCGTTGAAGGTTTATCTGGGTTCTTATTCTGTCGATGGCAGGTATCTTGACTGAAAGTTTTATTGTTTTATACAAAAGTGGCTTATTAAATTATTGAGGATATACTGCAATTTATCTACTCACGGAAGAATAGCGCTAAAGTATGTGTTTTACAGGTTAATTTAAGTGCGTATTTAGGGCTCATCAGGTGCGTATTCGGGTATTAATCTTTGCATAAGGATTTATAAATTATAGGAATAATATTTTTTTAATATTTAATTTCTTAAATATTTTTACTCATTTTAACACTTTCTTTCCTTTCCGATTTAATTTTGTTTAGTGATTTTTTTTGTAAGCAGTATTGATTCATTTTTAATAATTTTAGGGTAAAATACATTAATGGGTAAACACCATAATTTAAAAAAAAAAATACAAATTTCAAACATTTTAAAAAGTACTAAATATTTTAACTATTCCATTTCTAATTCTATTCAATATACTTTTATGTACATTAATTGTTTTAATAGCTTCCCATAAACATTTATTAGTTTTAACAATTTTAGTATGGGTATATTACCAAATATTACAAATTAAATATTCGAAAGTTAAAAAAAAAGTATTTTAATTAGGTCTAATAATTTTCAAGTGTTTTGAAACTTTGATAAAACATACTAGAAGGTTTAAATAGCATTTTAAGACAGTAAAATTATCTATATATTCAAAGATTTTTGGGGAAATGAGTCGCTTTAAGTGTGTATAAAGGTTTATTAAGATTTGTTTAAGTGCTAATTTAAAGAGAGTTTTAAAACTAATTCAATTGCGAATTCGGGACTATATTAAATGCTTAATTCGCGCGACTATCGGTGCGTTTTAAAAGAATTCATACTTGTATTACGGGATAATTAATGTTTACATTAGGGAATTTTTTTTGTGTGCGTATGGCTACTTGTTAGCTTCCACACTACGTTTATAACGTAAAAAGTGGAAGGTATTATAATCGTTCTGTCCGTCCCCCACTTTCATAGCCAAACTACAAATGCTACGGACAAGTGTGATACGTCAAAATATTCAGCGCATCGAAATTAGAATACATTGAAAATTTCAGAAAAGAAAAAGAATTCGAAGTACTTCAATTATTTAAAAAACTGCCAAATTTAATGCTCATTTACAAAGCATAGGAAGCCCTTTTTATTAGAATTAAATCACCATTGCCATTCTCTACAATCGCTCGAGAAACTTTAATTCTTTTAGACTATAAATTAAAATAAATTTAATTTTGCGACATCGATCCGTTTGAAATGACGTCAAATATATTTCACTACAAGATTCTTTGTATGTTAATATGAAATGTTTTAATTCTATTTAAAAGCGAGGAATATTACATATTTATTCTTTGAAATATAAATTAATTTTTGCAAACGATAAGTAGTAATTATTGAATTTTCGACATAAAATAAATGAAACTAGCCAAATTTAGCATGTAAATGTTTAATATAGAATATCAATGCTGTGTTTGTCGCCTTTTTACTTGTTAAACACAGCTGTTGTGTGGATGCGGGTTAAGTGACAGATTCTGTTGCAAACCTACTTGTTTTAAAGGCATAAATAATTTCTTCTAAGTATGGTTAATTAATTGAATGCGTGCATATTAATGGTCATTTAAGTAAGTGTTACTTGCTTAAGGGGAGTCGGATGGTTCTATCTCGTCCATGTTAATTTTACTAACTTTAGGAACATTTTTCTCAGGAACTATATGAGATATCATTATGAATTTTTTTATAGGTTTTTCCTTACATGTTCCTGCTTCCGTGTTACATGTTTGTTCCTCTTTGATTTAAAATGAGAATATTTCACAGTATAAGAAAATACTTTTACAGTGATTTTTTTTTAATTATGTAATAAAAAATACCCCGAAAAATCCGATTTAAAGTTATATAACTTTTTGTAGCTAAGATATTTAAAATTCCTCAGCTTAAATCATAGAGCTATTAATTGGGAAAAAAACATAATAAAACAAAACATGTTGATATCTTTGGTAGTTCCCAGGAAAAATTTTAATAACTGTTAAAAAAACCTTGTATTTCAGGAAACGCAAAAGCAAATTAAGGTATAGGTAAGAACTGATGTTATTGGAAATTCGTATTCCGGTAATTTAAAGTTTATTTATGTGCGTATTCAAGTGTATTTAGGTGCTTTTTGACTAATTTTAGTGCTCATCAAATGCTACTTTAGTAGTGTATTATGTGCCAATTCGATTATTATGGTTTTTAAAAGTGCAAGATGAGTGGTTTATTTTAATTTGTATTGATGGCTGTATTTGTTGCGCGTTACAGGTGTTAGAATTAGTTGCGAATTAAGGTAATATTTATATGCCCATTTAAGTTTTAAGGGTTATGTTAAAGGCATATTGGGAGGTTTTATTGCTCATTGAAGTATATTTTATGTGCGGATTCAAAGTCAATTTAGTTGCGTAATAATGGTCTCTTTAGGGTTGCATTGCGGACGCGACTAGCTGCGCATTAAGGGCTTATTTGAATGCCGATTAGTGATAATTTAAGTCCTGTTTTCAGGAGTTCATGAGGGTCTATAGTACATTTTAAGTGTCTAGTAAAGTGCATATCAAGATCTTATGTGTCTCTTTTGATATTTTATTTCAGTTGGAATGTTTTCTATCACTTCCAGTATATGACTCACTATGAGAATGGTAAGCAAAATATTTTCTAACGTTTCTAATATTGTCCTATAAAATATTAGAAACAAATGATACTAAAATTGTTTTTGAGACTATTGAGACGATTTTGTAGGGTTTGGATTTTTTTTTATGAGTTAGTCTGTTAGGGCAAATAAATGGGCGTATTGAAGTCTGAATATACAGTGGTGGTCAGAATTATAAGGACAATGGAAAAATGATCTTTTCGATAAATCACGGTTGAATTATGCAAATTTTATGTCTGTTTGCCAATAGTAAACTAAGCATTTTAAATAAGATTATTTTTGCAAATATAGATAAAAATAATAATTTTTAAATGCGTTATAAATTTTAACATACAGCGAATTTGGAAAAAATTATAAGGACAATTGCATTTCTGCAAGTCTAAAGCATAAATTTACATAAATATAGCAAAGTTTCTGCTTTGTACACGTCATTTCATGGTGTTATAAAGATTTTGCAAGTTTCGGTGTTTGAAAAAGGAAAATTAATCGCTTATACAAATTCTGAACTACTGGACGTGAAATAGCATTGAAATTGAACCAGGAACATATAGACTGTAATATAAAATTTTTTGAAAAATCCTGGAAATTATGGAAAATGAACACCCAGGTAGACCATCTTCTGTGTCTTCGAGAGATAAAAGACGAATTATAAGTAGAGCTTGCTCCAAAAAGCAAACATCGACGGAAATAAAGCGTGAACTGGACTTGAACTACAGTGCTCGAACCGTTCGCCATGTAGACCATGGCCCAGAATATGAAACCCTCCCCCCGGGGGAATTTGGACATATACATTTTTGTGTTCGTATTGGCATGCACTTTAAGGTTTTAGGTGTTTGCCGCCTGAGAATTACAGCGTATACCGGAAAAAAGCCAAAAAACACTAGGGGTGTGTAACACTTCATGACTTTTAATTAACACTCAATAAATCAATACTTTCAAAAGTAATTATATACCCTGTATGGTAATTTAAATAATTTTAAAACTTAAAAAGTTCTATGATAGGTTCTATGTTCTCTATTTGCGCATGCGCGATTTTCTCACAAACCTTATAGATCGGAGGCTAGCATGTACCCCTTTCTCTGTGGGAAATTTCGACACACGCATTTTTGTGTTTGTATTGACATGTATTTTAAGGTTTTAGGTGTTTGCCACTTGGGAATTACAGCATATCCCGGAAAAAACATGAAACGAACCCCAAAAATAATGAAATCTACTAAAAATGATACATGCTTTGGGGATTACGCCGCTTTTTGGGATAAGGGTTAATCGAACAACCGCTGAGTTGGAATAAATTACGTAAAAAAATGAACAGAATCAGTTTTTACATTGTGCAGCTGTCGCTAATTTGGATCAAACCACCGTTTTACCGTCATTTTATTGGCTCAAAAATTCCAAAGCAATACGCCAAAAATACGCCAGCCGTTTCAACCAGTTTTCAACAGTCGCACAGTCTAAGTAGGACCGTAGTTTGTTTATATTTGTGTATTCTTTATTGCTGTACAAACAAATTCTTCCAGGTCTGTCACTGCCTATAACGTGCCTGTAATTGTCAGTGAGACTCTTCCACTAATGTGAGGATAGGAGCAAACTTTGAAAACTTTTACAATTTAGATTTTGCAGACAACTTTCCATAACGAACAAAGGAACTGGTGGTGTCGCATCCGGACAGAGCATAGCCCATTTATACACTTAAATTTTGAGAATGGCGATGACATTTATGTCCCTACGCTTGTTCCCAGTTCCTGTATCAAAGAAAACTATGTCTAAAATGTTTCTGGCATACCTTATTAGCAACATAAAAACATCTCTGTACGGAGATCTAACTCTGGTGGGTAAGTTGTCTTGACAAGATTATGAAGCTTCTATGCAGTGTAATATAACTTTAGTATCCGCTTCTTCTTCTTGTGAAGAGCATAGGTCCTCTTATATTGAATGTTTGATGGTTAAACCGTCTTCGCTAGCGAACCAAGTGCACTTATCACTATGTGATAAGTAAAGATTTTTTCCATGTACGTAGTGGGCATATTTTTTCTGAACCCATTCACTATATAGGAGGTTTACTAGTTCTCCCTTATTTTTCCCATTAGCAAGGAATTTCGTCCAATCCCATGGAATCTTAGTCCCATTATTAAACAAGTATCTCCACAAGCCTCACTTAGTCTTTCAATGTTTTTAATACATACGTAAAAGTATCCATAACGAAATCTATTCTGCGACATTTTGGAAAGAGGCTCAAGACAATCTCTGTCAGTTCCCCAAAGGTTTCTGGAGTATTAGTGAGAGACTGAAAATACGCCATACCGTCAATTACATATATACATTCTTCTATCTTAGGAGGTTCGTTTACTATACCCTTTACCCAGCTAAAAAATTTCTACAAAAAATCAGCAGAAAGGGAAGACAGAATCAGATTTTCTTCAAAAATCTTCAAATAATCTACAGAATAAAACTTCAGATTTGAAAAACTGCAAATTTCTTCAGATATTTTGAAGATTTTTGGACTTAGAGACTTTTTTCAATTTAAAAGCATTGCTTACATTCTGCAGATCCGTAAATTTTTCAAAATGTTAAAAAAATTACTGTTTTTTTTATAATTAAATGGTTTGGCTTTAGCCTTGCAAAGAATTATACATTTTTTCACAAAAATTGGAATTATTAACATTTTCCTTTTGTCTTTGAAGTCATAACTGCAAAAATCTGCAGATTTTTGAAGAAAATACTTTTTTTAAAAAATTATAAGACTTTTTTTTAATTATAATTTTACAAAAATCGGAATTATTGAAACTTTTATTTCAGTTTTAAAAAATCTAAACTTCAAATATCTGCAGATTTTTGAAGAAAATATAACTTTTTAGATTTATTTTATTTTTTGAAAATATTTTATTTTCGGTTTTAATTTATTGTTAAGGTTCAAACAAATTGCGGATATTTCATTTTTATCATAAAAGAGCTCTGATTTTAAAAAGGTATAAAAATAGGTAAATATATAGGAAGCGGGATCTATGATTTTTATAGAATCGGACAAATCTGTTTCTGTTTTCCTTCGATAACAAATCTTATTTGAATACAAAATCCGTTATAAAGACTTAAAATTTATAATAAGTTTTATTGAAAATTTTTTGGAAATTTCTTCCAAAAAAGTAAACACAAACCTTAAAAAAGCCTTTTTCTATTCATTTCCTGTTTTTTCCGAGATACGCTGTAATTCCCATGTGGTAAACACCTAAAACCTTAAAATACATTTCAATATAAACACGAAAATGTGTGTCGAAATTTCCCGAAATTAAGGTTTTCGAGAAAATCGCGCATGCGCAAAGGGTAGCTGCCATAGAACGTTTTTGGTTTTAAAGGTATTGCTGCAAAATAACAAAAAATATGTGGGCTTTAAATTTGGTATACAAGTACCTGGAGGATGTCATAATAAGGTTTTTGAGAAAACCACGCATGCGCAAATAGAGAACATAGAACCTATCATAGAACATTTTAGGTTTTAAAATTATTTAAATTACCATACAGGGCATATAATAACTTTTGAATGTATTGATTTATTGAGTGGTAATTAAGTCATGAAGTGTTACGTACCCCTAGTGTTTTTAGGCTTTTTCCGGTATACGCTGTAATTCTCAGGTGGCAAACAACTAAAACCTTAAAGTACATGTCAATACGAACACAAAAATGTATATGTCCAAAATTCCTCCGTGAAGGGGGAGGGTTTCATATTGCTGGTCCACGCTCTAATGTTTTACTAAATGACAAACAGGTTCGATACGGGAAAACTGAAGTCACGGCCCCCTCTTACAAAAACCCAAAGGAGACTGAGGATGGAGTTTTCTAAAAAGTACGTTTCTATGGGTGACAAATGGAATGATGTCTTTTCTGATTAAAAGAAGTTTAACCTAGATGGACCTGATGGGTTTAGGTACTTTTGGTATGATCTTCGCAAAGAAAAATATTTTCAAAGCGTTCATATGGTGGCGGCTCAGTAATAGTCTGGGCAGGTTACGCAGCCTCTGGAACCACAGATTTCTTCAAGGGAAAATGAACACAAATAGCTATGTGGATATGCTGGGTGGCAAAGTTTTGCCAGAAGCACCGTTGATAACCAGTGGTGACTATATTTATTCCAGCATGACAATGCATCAATACATGTATCCGCAGCTACAAAATCATGGTTTGACGCTAATTCTGTAAAATTGTGGACTGATTGGCCATCTAAAATTCTCGATCTAACCCCAATCGAGAATTTGTGGGATATTTTGGCGCATGAAGTTTACAAAAATGGCACTCAGTACCATAACAAACGTGAACTGATATCATCAATTGAAAAGGAATGAAAAAATATCTGTTAGCACCCTAAAGAAACTAATGAGCTCTATGACGTCAAGATTAATTAAAGTAATTGAAAATAAGGGTGAACTTATTAATTATTAATTGTTTTCACTTGAAAATGTCCTTATAATTTTGTCCAGTTTCCTAACAATGTATTTTTTGTTTACTATTTTAAAAAATATCAAATTTTGTATTTTAAGTTTTTATTGTTCTTATATGATTTATAGCATAAAGAAGTACTTTATGTCTAAATACATTTTCATTTAATTCAGAAATAATTTTTTTGCTCAATTTTCAGTTATCCTTATAATTTTGACCACTGTAAATACCGATTTTTACGTGAGGATAAAGGGGCTACTTAGGCGCTTAAATAGGTCTTTTTAGGCGTGCATTTTCATTTTTAAGAATAAGTTGTGTGCATATTCATTAATTGAAGTGCTCAACAAGTTACATTTGTATACCTATTACGGGATAATATAATACGGGATTAATTAAACTTCAGATGCGTTTAAGGAAATCCTTCATCTTATTACTAGCTTTATAAACCCGGCGTTGCACGGGTGCACCCTTAATAACCCTAATTAGTAGGTTTTTTTTAATGTAAACTTTTATTTTATACCAATTGATCCCTCCACTGTGGTCCACTCCATCAGGATATTATAATCTCCTCCCATTCTGATATGAGGGGTTGATTTTATCCAGGCCCTTCCGGAGTTTGAGGGCTTTCCCATAGGGCCCTATTCAAATTGCCAGAACAGCTATATGTTATAATGGCCTGTTTCTATTTCACAATTAGCGCAAAACGAAACTGCCAAATGTGGTAAACATTCCACTTCATATTTCATACAACTCGATAGGGCTGGGGGACCCAGTCGGTAAAGACTTTCGTCTTGCATGCGGTAGGTCCCAGGTTCAGGTCCAGGCATCGCCAAAATAACTGCAGACCTATGAATGACTCGTGCAGCCAAAAAATGTCCGTTACGAATAATACCCCGTATAGAGAAAGGGCACTTTAAATATCCTCCAAATTCCCAACGCTGCGTACGATGTCGCCGTTAAAAGTTGCATTGGGTACCTACTCACGTGTCGGCTCGTAACTTGACTGTGGTTCTAAATTACGAATCTCGTTTCCAATAGCACTCGTGTGTAGCTTTAATGCGACGATAATCAAACTAACCCTAACCCATACAACTGGATGGGAATAGCTACCCTACGTTAAATTTTCAACTTCGCCAAAAGCCGCCAATGCCAAAATTCAATCGACCGTTACGACCGACTTTCATCCTCTTGTATGGTTGGAAAAGTTTTATAAAGTACAAATTCCTTATTTATGCCGAATATATTCCGGTTAACCTAAAGAATCATGGTCGGCAATTTTACGCCAAATCTGGTAACCTCGATGGCGACCTTTGGCGAAATTAGCAATTGCATTGACAATTTCTAAATGTTAATCTATTTAAATCTTAAACGCATATAATTTATTTTGAAGTTTTCTTTTCTAATATTTTATTAATTAGATGCTTACTGATTTTAAACAATTATTTACTTTTTTTTTAAATCAATTCTTCGTCATTTTAAAAATTCACTTTTTTTTAATAAATCTGGTGTGCAATTTAATGAATCCTTCCGCTGTTTTAAGTCGGCCATTTTGAAATTGAGTAGTATTTTTGGTCATTTCGAGATGGTAACTATCTCGGCAAGTGCCGGGGTTTGTTATCACTTCGACTTGGCGACATTTTTGAAAATTCGCCAAATCCGGCCACGATTCTTTAGGTTAACCTATATTCCTCCATATCATCATTTCTTACCATTTGTAAACATCAATTAAATTAAATTCGGAAACGTAATTAAAACCTAGTTGGGAAAATCTGATCCACCATAAAAAATAGAGATTTAAAATCAACAAATAAAATACTAATATTCAAATAACAATCCAGAAAATTAAACCGACGTGCTCTTTTTTTTCTTTTTTAATTTTCGTTCACGCTGAACGCGCTGAAATTTCTTTAAATTGAATTTAAAAGTATAAATTCTAATCTTACAATGCTATTCCTATGGGGAAATCAGCTCACGTTTTGCACTCCTACACCCTTTGGGTTCGAATAAAAAGTATCCTATAGCCTATTCCTGGTTCTAAGCTACCTCCCCACCAATTTTCATCCATCAGTTCAGCCGTTCTTGAGTTATAAATGGTCCCACTAACGCGACTTTCTTATATATAGATTTAAGCTAATATAAATGTGCATTTGGGCCTTTAAATGGGTGTAATGGCTTTATTTAGGTGCGTATTAGGGACTTTAAGTGCGGTTTTAATTAGGACGTATTTGCAACTTATTCGTGCATATGCATTAAAAGCTTTTTTAAGAGGGCAATATGTGTACATTTTAGGCGTTTTTAGGTTCGTAATAAGGTTACATTGGGTGCCTAATATGTAATTTAGATGCGAGTGAAGGGTTTAGTTTGGTGCGTATTAAGAGCAAATTCTGGAGAGTGGGTCTATTAACGTTCGTGTTAAGTGATTACATAATGACTACTAAGGTAATAATTTACATGTTCCGTGCCTGTTTAAATGTTTAAAATTTAATCAAAGTTTCAATTTCATCAATGTTTAAAATTTCATATTTTCAAAGTGTTTTAAGGGCATTATTTTAGGAGATATCAAAGTACGTAGTAAGGTTTACTATGCCTCGTTTGAGCTAACTTAAGCTGAAATTTAACTGAAACGCAACGTGAACGATTCGCCTGCAAATGGTGGAGTTACGTAGAGTTTGTGCGTTTCCTAATTGAACTGGAACAAATCCTTCGCTCGTGAATGACGTCACGTCATTATTTGTCTCGGGCCATTCAATATCACGCGCGAACTGTTTTCTGTTTTGGCACTCAATATCGGCAAAAAATGTCAAATATCATATTGGTTATACAAGAAAAAAAGAAACCGATCGAAAACATATAAGGCTGTGCTAGGAAACCCAATATTAAGTATCTTATTGTACACATTTAAATTAGAACAATTAAGTTTTTAAAATAAAATAAGTTTTTAAAAAAAATCAGCTTGGTAGTATCGAATTAAATGCTACTTTAAAGAACGTTTTAGAATTTTTATACGTACATACTTTAGGGCTTATGTCAAAAGCGTATATAGGACTTAATTAAAAGTATATTTAAGGCTTACTTTAGTGAGTGTTAAGCTAATCAATTGAGAATTAAGGTAGTTTTTATGCCTCTTTATTATTTATTTCAGGACTGAATATGCTTATATGCTAATTTAGGTGAATATTAACTAAGATATTGTAGTTAAATTTTAAGGGTTACATTAAAATTGCATAGGTTGATTTTTATTTCATGTTAAAGTATATTTTAGGTGCGGATATAATTAAAATTTAGTTGCGCATTGATGGTCTTTTTAGTAGTGTATTATGGACGTTACTAACTACGCATTTAGGTTTGTTTGCGTGCCATTAGGTGATAATTTTTCACTTTTTTTACAGGACTTCATGAGGGGCTATTTAAGTACATTTTAAGTGTCTAGTACGGTGCATATCAAGTTCTTCTAACTTTTGATGTTTTATTTCAGTGTTGGCATATTTTCAACCACTTCTACAATAGCTCGCTATCGTACTGGTAAGCGAAATGTTTTCTAACGTTTCTAATATTGTCCTATAAAATATTAGAAACAGCGGATAATAAAATTGCGAGACTTGTGTATTTTATTTTGTAGAGATTGGAAGTTTTATAAGTTTGTTCGGACTAATAAATGTGTATTGCTGACTTATAATAATGTGCACTGAGGGCGTTTTTAAAAGTTTGAAAAAAAAAAGTTTAAATTAATTTTTTTGAAACTCTAATATCTTATTGACCCTCGTTCAACTTCATTTTTTATAGAAATAAATGACACCTGTAATCAAAGGCTGAAAACTGATATTTGGATCTTTTCTATCGGACCAGGTCAATTTCGGAACTAATTAACACGTAAATTGTCTGTGAGGAGGTTTTAAAAAATATCCCCAAATAGACGCCAGGTCGCAAGAGGTTAATATAGTTTTGCATTAAATAATTTATTTTTAACGTATCTAAAGTTATCTTATTTTAGGCTGATATAACGGTGCATTTGTGCATTTAAATGGGTGTAAGGGATATATTTAGATGTGTATAGGGGCTTTAAGTATCTAAGGGGGCAATATAGGCAATGTTTGAAGTTTGTATTAAGTCTATTAGGTGCGTAGTATATGGTAATTTAGATGCTTGTTAAGGGCTAAATTTAGTGCGTATTAAGGGCTAATTTGCAGATTTTAATTTAAATTTCGCGTTCAAGGATTACTTAAGAATCGATCAAGAGTTAGAGGTATACATCAGTGCGTATAGAAGGCTCATTTAGGTGCGTAAATCGGGAAGGGGTATTTTGTGTATATTAGGGGAGTAATTTCTTTAAGGATATTTATATGCACCAAGGTAGTTTTAGGGTTTTATTAAAGTGCGTAGTAAACTTAATTATGACTCCTTTTTTTCTAATTTACTTGGAGCTGATTTGAGAACTTTATAAACGTGCTTTTTGCTTATTAATACATAGTTTAAGGGTATATTTTGGTCGTATTTAAGGAAGTTCTTGTGGCTTAATATTAAGGCGTATTCATGGATGTTTACGTTGCGTGTTGAGGGTTTATTCAAGTGCGTTTTAATGTATATAAAGTCGAGTTTTAAGGGACTAATTTAGGTACGCTGATGGAATGTATTAAAATGTGTGCTCATGGTTTATTTAACTGCGTATTAATGTTTAGAAAATTGTTTCTTTAATGACTTATTTCAGTGCTATCAAAATCTAATATAGTTAAGTATTACGGTTTAACTTTTTGGGGAGTTGTTATGTTTGATTATTTTATGAAATGCTTAAGGGTTTATTTAGATTTTCCATCAGCAAGATGCGGCCGGCCGCATGACGTCCTTTGACGGGTTTTTTTGTGGCCCTTCGCTCTTTTAAAATTCGTAAAAATACTTTTGAAAACCAAAATGTATCAAACAAACTTTATCCTTGTGTATATTTTACTGATTATTATATATTTTTACCAAAAACACTTTAAATGTAGTGAAATTTCACAAATAAGCTGTTATCGCAATGACAGTTAAATATTTATAAATTAGCATTCAAACACAATGTTTCAACTTTTTCGGTATCGCTTTTTTTAACGTCCTTTGAATGACGAATTATTCCCGTATTTGATTTCTTTCAAATGTTCAGTTATCAATTAAGGATATTATTCTCGGAATATTTAGAAACTTACCTACTTAAAAACCACCTCGGAATTGTTTTGTTTGAAAAAATATACTAAGCCTAACTTTATTGTTTCTATAGTCGTAAATACACGCTTACTAACCAGCCGAACCCCCCCCCCCCACCCACCCACCACCAAAAAAAGGTTTGTTTCGAAAATATCACCAAGATTTCTCAAACTAACATTTCAACCTTTTAAGGTTGCCGATCATTTTGGTGCTTGATGGATTTAGTGTATAAAAAAATTAAATTAGGTGCGTATTATGGGTTTTTATAAAATGCAAGCTGAGTCCTTATTTAAATTCGGCTCGATGGCTAATTTAGGTGCGTTTTCGAGCTTTATTTACGTGCGTATTTTAGGGCTTAGCTAATTTAAAAGCGTATTTAAAGCATGCCTTAGTGCATATTTAAATTTGTTGAGATATTATAAGCTTATTAAGAATTGGAGTGCTTAGCGATAGTTTAAGTGCGTTTGAAGTACCACATAAGATGTTTATTATGGGATTATTTAAGGCGAGTATTAGAATTTATCTTGTTTTGAGTGTTAAAATTTTAAGGTGAGTACAAAAAGGGGTATTTTAAGAGCGTATCGGGGGGGGACTTTGTTGCTTATGAAAGCAAGTTTTAGTTGCGTATTAAGGTCCAATTCAGTTGTGTAATAATGGTCAATTTATGAGTGCATTATGGACGCGTTTCGGTACTCTCTATAGGCTTTTTTTGGTGACGATAGGCGCTTATTTATCCGTGTTCAGGACTTTATGAGGGCTTTTTTAAATAGTCCGTAGTAAGGCAAGTATAAAGATCCTTTTTAGGATTGCATATACTGCTTATTTAGGTGTTTAATTAGTTTTTTTTAGTTAGATAGTGTAGATTTTTTGGTTTGTAGTTCTTTTAAGCGCGAGGAGAAGAGAATGTTGTATTCTTGCATGTTTAAGATTTCATTAAGTGAGTATTAAAGGCTTATAATAGTGCGTATTGACGGCTCGTAATAGTACTCATTTGGGACTTATAAAAGTATTTGTTTCAGTTTATAATAGTGAGTATTCCGATATAATTTGGAATTTCGAGAATGCTATAGTGCGTAATAAGGGCTATTAAAGTGCGTACAGGAGTTACAAAATTCCATTTATTCCTGGGTATTGTCTCAAGATACCTCTATGCAAGATACGGCCTTAGTGCAAAGGTTCTGTGATCTAACCTGAACAGCTTTTATTTTCAAATTGCTATAGTGACCTTTAAGGGGGAATGGGCGCGCTGGACTGGGGGACTCCAAAGCAAAGTGCATCAGTGTTAATCCTATGGAGAAAAAAATATTTTCCCTGCCACATTTCTCCCGCTGTATTGAATATTTTTGCAAGCGGATTCTTTTTATGTGATAAATGTAGCTGACTTACAGGTCTCTATCTTCCCACTTTTTGAAGTTGGTTCGAATATTTTTTTTTTTTAATTTTCAAAAAAATAATTTTACACTAAATATTCGAAGCAATTTTAAAAAGTGGGAAGATAGAGACCTGTAAGTTATCTACATTTATTATTTTAAAAAAACCGTTTGTAAAAATATTCAATACAGCCGGAGAAATGAGGCAGAGAAAATAGTTTTTTCGCCACTAGATTAACACTGAGGCACTTGAGTTTGGAGACCCGTGGTCCAGCGCACCCATTCCATGGACAATTCGAACGAGGCGTAACGTAGTTTGTGGGATAGAAAACCAAGTTTGACGCAGTTTTGACGCTTTCTTTCTAGTTTAGACGCATTAGCTGCCAGGTTGCTTGTGGGGTTTAGGACAACGGTTGAAGTAACAGCGACTTGATGGTACCGTCCCACTTTACCCCCACCAGAATTTTTTTTCTAGTTGCGCCCCCCCCCCCCCCCCATAAAAATCCTAGATCCGCCACTGCCCAGTTGGCGATTTTACTTAGGTTTTGGCAAAATTTAGCGATGACCTCGTCAAACTTACTAGACGTGGTAACTGCAAGTTCAGCGCACGGCTGTATTCTAATAGCATTACTTGGCTGGAACTTCAGGTTAAAGCTTAAATGTGATTCGTATTAGTGGTTTATCTATTTCGGTCAATAAGGGTTAAAGCGCGTATCAAGTGCGGTTTTCGCTACGTATAAGGAACATATTAAACATGGGCTAATTTCTTTGTATTAAAAATAATTTTGGTGCAGATTAAATTTTTTACTTAAAATCAAATTTAGTAAAAAATAAACATTTTCATAAAGAAATGATTTTTATTTAATATTGAAATAGCCATGGTAAGGACACGGACGTGATTGGTCCCGGTGTGGAAACTCTCTCGAACCTAAAACCGTATCGAATTTTTCACACAAGGTATTCTTTAGTACTGATTATGAATTATAGATAGAAGCAGTAAAATAAAATAATTCTTTTTAGCTAACATTGAAACTGGAATCGAGAGGAACAATTGTTACAATATGCCACGGATTTATAATGAAATATGTTAGTCTAAAGAAAATTCTGGTATTTTAAAAGTTTCTTAAGCCAAAAACGTTAATTGCGCTGATTTAGTTGAACTGTTAAGCAAGCATATCAAAACTTTTCATAAGGAATTGTTTAGTACTAATTTAAAATCATAGATGGCAGCAGCAAAATGGTTCAGGCTTCCATTGGTCCTTATTTTGGTTTATCCTCTTTTTTTTGGTACTTTTAAATTCTTTAAACAAACAACTGCCCCCCCCCACGAATTTTGTTGTAATAAAACTTTCTACAATGAACACCCTCTGCTGTACTGGGAGTATTATCTTCATCTGTGTATTGATTAACTCACGCTCATACAGCCGTTATTCACACTTACGCAATAAGATCTGGCTCTAATATGATGCTAATTCAATCCAACCAATGCCGAAACAGGTTTGAAAAGTGAAGCACACCTGAATAAACTTTTATTTCGACTCGAAGGCTTTCGGACGGCTCCAATATTTTTTCTCGCCAAGCATTTCAATGCATTCCTATCTCTGCGCCGGGGCCACTTTTATTATTTTCGTCACCCTGTATATGCGACTCATACCCATCTTTAACCAAATGATTTAAAAATCTTATTATTTGAAATAATTATTGTTATCGCTCTACCTTCGATCTTCAGGCATAAAATTTAGGTCCCTCCCTCTGTTATTGTCTGACCGACAGACCAATGCTTGGTAACGAATCACTTTTAGCTTCCACACTACGTTTATAACGTAAAAAGTGGAAGGTATTATAATCCTTCAGTCCGTCCGTCTTTCTGTCCGTCACCCAGTTTCATAGCCCAAACTACAAATACTGCGGACAAGTGTGATACGTCAAAATATTCTGCGCATCGAAATTAGAATACATTAAAAATTTCAGAAGCGAATTCGAAGTACTTCAATTATTTAAAAAAAAAACCTGCAAAACTTAATGCTCATTTAAAAAGCATAGGAAACCATTTTTATTAGAATTAAATCACCATTGCCATTCACAACAATCGCTGGAGAAACTTTAATTCTTTTAAACAATAAATTAAGATAAATTTATTTTTGCGCCATAAATCGGTTTAAAATGACGTCAAATCTATTTCACTGCGAGATTCTTAGGATGTTGTTTTGATTCTATTTAAAAGCGAGGAATATTACATATTTATTGTTTGAAATATAAATTAATTTTTGCAAACGATAAGTAATAATTATTGAATTTTCGAAATAAAATAAATGAAATTAGCCAAATTAAGCATGTAAATGTTTAATATAGAATATTAATGCTGTGTTTGGCGCCTCTTTACCTGTTAAACACAACTGTTGTGTGGAAGCGGGTTATTTGAGAATCAGCATCCTACGAACGTGTAAAAAAAACATGTCCATTTTGGATTTTCGACCCCATAGCAATGCTTTTCATAACCTTATATTTCATATTAGGTGAGTTTAAAGGAGAAACAAAATAGCAGTACATGTCTGAAACAATATTAGTTTGCTTATAAAGTATTTTGGGCTGTTTCTTGTGAATGCAGACATTTTCCTTTTTAGCCTAATTTTCTTTTTTTAATTCGAAAGAATTAAACAAATGAAAAAGTAGGTATTGACATGCGGTTGATGTCCGTCTGTCCGTACTCCCCTTCCAAAATCGGTTCTATCATTCGGATCTTAAAAATTCTCTTTTTGTTAGAAAGCTATGACCTCAGAGACCCAACTTTCACACTTTTTGTCCGCCTGTCTGTACGTCCGGACGGATATAAATCTACAATCTGTTGGCGAATTTCCCATTGAATTAGCATTGAAATTCAATTTTGTCTCATTTAAATCACTGTTGCCAAATCAACAATGGCATGAGAAACTTTATTTATTTAAACATATTTGAAGCAAAATAATATTTTCATGAATCAGTTTGGAATGACGTCATAAAATGTAGCACAATGTGATTCTTTGATTGTTCACAAAGAGTTCTATAGTAGGGTAGAGGTTGAACCTGGCAACAGCACCATGGACCAACACGGAGGCAATATAGGGTGGCATGTGGGGCCCGATGGCCGAGTGGTTTGGATAGCAGGCCATAACGCTAGCTGTCCGCGCGCTGTAACGGGTGCGGGTTCGATTCCCGCCTTTGCCCTGGGTGTACTTCCTTTCTCAGTATCAATATTATAAATTAACTAGCACTTTTGCCACTCTATTCGGGCTCCGTAGTGAGCCATGGCTGCCGATGGCAGCTCAGTACGAGTCGTTCCTCTACCCTACTATAGAACTCTTTGATTGTTCATTAATTGTTTACCAAGAAAGCGGCAAGGCATTTTTTTTGCATACAATTCTACTTAGTTTTAATTTACATTTATTTTTTGAATGCAGTGTGGAGTAGTTTCATTACTTATGTTATTAATAAATATTTCATTATTCTTCGAACTACAAATAAATCGTGCAGACGATAAATAATAAGTTAATTTGAGAAAGAATATTAAGGAAAATTGTTTATTTTGGCTTTTTGAACTTTAAATTATAGCTGGATGCAGTGTTTACCGATTTTTTTTCGAATGTGTATAAATCTAGTGTAGAAACGGTTGTTGATGATATTTACTGTTAGGAACCTAGTTGTTTTCCGATTAGAATTTCAGTAATTTCAGATTGGCATTCTTATATATCACAGCTTTTTTAGATGCAAGTTTCATAATGACTTGTTTTTTTGTTATAAAACAAGTGCATCAGGTATTTTTTCAAAAGGCAAATTATATATTTTTTTTAGAAACTTTATTTTATGAGATGCTTTTTGAGGTAAGGGGGATTACCAACATGTTTTATGAACAAGATCAAAGAATACAAAGGCAATATGACTACTAGATAGAATACATAATTTCAATGGTTATGGGAAGTTGTATAACCACCGCGAACAATGCCGAAAAAAAGTTAAAATGGTTCAGCAACAATATGAACCATTGTACATGGTGAAAGTGAACTGCACATCGATGGAATTCACTTGGGCGCTGGCATCTTTAACGAAATTGATAATTATCAAATGTTTCACCTTAGCATAATCTCGGGTTACGGTTATGTGTTATAATGCAAACATTTAGTAACAGCTCATGGTAAAAAATTTCACTTTAATAATAAAATATTACTTTAGCATAATTAAATATTCCTCAATAAGTTTTAAGCAAAAAATATTATTTCTTACTTTTCATGAAAAAAAACAGACTAATTTTTTGAATTATAATGGTAACTGAATATGGCAACCAAACAGGCAAATATGACTGTTTACATTTTTAGATCAATCCATCCACTCGCGTTATTCATATGTTTTCTTTAAATAAAAAATTCAAAAAGTTTAAATGGCGCATTCTGATTATTAATTACACATTTTTTTTTCAATCTGTCCATTCAGATATTTGATTAATCATATATTTTAGAAGCTGTAATAATCCTCCCAATAGTTAACAGCGCTACTATGCGGCTCTTCGACAAAATTATATCAAACCTTGGCGTGTTTTTGGAAGTACGTGTCCACTAGGATGGCTTGTTTATTGCGCAACCATACCACCAAAGGTAATATAGACTTTAATTAAATAAAAATAGAAAGATTCATTTTTGAAACTTCAAACCTATGTCAGCGAATGAATTGGGGCATTCTTAATCGTTTAGTAAAAACCGCTTCCACATTCATGGCCTAGTAATGGCTGTAGGTCTGAGCAAAAATTAGGACAAAATTTGACTAAAACTGCTCGGAAAATTTCATTTTCATAAATTTCCATAATTTTTTTCTCCGCTGTTTTTTATTCTTGAATAAACATTTTTTTTTTATTTAAAGTAATCCACGAATCCTCTCTACGGTATTTTTTTATTGTTCTACAAAGTTTAGTTTGCCTGATAGAAAATAAAATTGATTTTGCGTTTAACATGGCGAAATGTTTAGAGTATATATACATATTACATAACTGCCGTTTAGCCCTTGGCGTCATTTTGAGATTGGCGGGCGGAACGACCGTTCCGTCTGATATTTTTTTATGAGTATCGTAATTTTTTGACTCCGAGGGATACCGATGTCTCGTCACATGTGTGATAAGTTTTCCTCTGAAACACAAGTTTAAAAAAATTATAAATTTTATTATTTTTTTGAAATGTAAAGTATGGAACGGTCATTTATAATCGTCTTGCATAGAAAACTTGTTTGAAAAAAAATTAAGGAAATTAAACTTTTAGTTAAAATTTTACATTTCAATCAGTGAAAACACGATTACACTTCGACCAAATTACGAATCCATCAGAGGGTTAAAGTTTTTGCACAGGTAATAGAATTGGGAATGTTTATGAAAACAATATTGTGTCGCCAAAATGAGGATACTCTCTTTCATGTTTAGCTTTTTATCATGGATTCTTCCAGGCCGCTTTTCCACTGGTAGATGCTCAGTTTGTCCTATATAGGTCGTTGGTCCTCTTTCGTTGTAAGGCTATGTCCTGACTACGCCACAAAGGCAACAAAAGCAACAAAAACCGGACAATAACAACCGCAATTTGTACATGCATGCGTCAACGAAAACATTGACGCACGGTTACTGCACCTCAACTGTGCCACACGGTGTTTTAGCTTATTAACGCATACCTCAAATGTCTACGAGAATACTCTGATTCGGTCTATGGTAACTTGAGAGAGAAGAACCGAATTTATCATTTGGAACTTTTCAAAGAACCAAATCGGAAGCCAAAAAAGCAATTAAAATTCCACTCGCCAAGTAACCCTGAAAAAAGTTGCAAGTAAAGAGATCCAACAACTTTGGCAACTTTTGCTATTTAAAGCCATGTTAACTTGTTGTAGGGTTGCTATTGTCAATAAAAAAAATAAAGAGAAAAAAATAATAAAAAAGGTAATTGAAGTAGATGTACATAAACTACTTTTCAATCAATTAAATTAAATTTTCAAGACTGTAAATTTCTGCATTTAGTTTGGGATTTGTGCAAAGTATTTTTGCATGTGTTTTTATTAATTCTTTTTTTAAACTTATGCGTGACTTAAATGTTATTTTGTCAACAGCAAAGTTTTAAAATAATATTTAAAATTAGGTGGACAAATTTAGATTTTGAAATTTTGAAACATTTATTGATGATATTTTTTTTTAGTATATAGAGATTAGGTTTCATTTTATTAGCATTAATATTTTTATGACAATGGAGTAGGGGTACTTTAAGTACATTTTTAGAAATCAATTTAATACACAATAATATTTTTAATGAACTATTATTAGTATAAATTATTAATAAACTTATTTACTAGTAAAGATTATTTATTTTTATTTATTAAAATATCATTTATAATATTTTGAGTATTTATTGTCTTATTTAAAAAAAATGTAGCGCTTTTTTATATGACCTTTATTGATTCTGTGCTTGCCCCAAATGATTTTTTTATTTAAAAAATCTAGCTGTAACACGTTATTTTTATTATAAGGCTTTTCTTTTTTTTATATATAGGAACATTTTAATTTAACTCTTAATATTAAAATATTATGCACAAATCACTCTGGCGTAGTGGTCAGCGCTTCTTGCTCTTATTCCGTAGACCCGGGTTCGTATACGAGTCCGGTAGGTCATGAATATACTCAGCTCTTCATTCGACCAACTTCTACACATTCAAATCAACAATTAAATTTGTTACACTGAGTTTTAATATTACTAACCAAATTTAATTTTTTCATATCAATGTTGAAATCAAGGTCTCGCGCTAAAATATTTTCATCCCATTCTACGTTTCTAGCACAACACCAGCATCTGTTTAAATGTCCAGATCAAACAGATCCAGACGCATGCGTTTGAAAAAAAAAACTACGATTTGGCGAAAAAACCGGCCGCTATTGCATCGCTTGGCGGTTGCCAAGTTTTGTGGCGTTTGGCGTCGTAGTGAGGACATAGCCTATGGCATTGAAGAAGGGTTGTCACTACTGTTCTCAAAACTCAACCAAGGGGCAGAAAGCGATCTAACAAACATCTTGAAGTTTTCAATAAATTGTGTGTGTATATGAAGGGTTGGTTGCATTTACTTTGCACTAGAGCAGCTGTAGGGGTATTAGCAATACTGCACTTCTACTAGTCGATTGAAGACTAAATATTTTTTTCAAGGGTCCAGCTTCACCTGGGTACTGGGAATCGCATTTTGAACGCCATCAAGCATATTTAAGATTTTCGATTTTGTGTTGTATTTTAGAAGAAATTTCCTCTAAAACCCAATTAGCAAGCGAAGAAAAAGGAAGAAAAAAGTGTTTACCAAGTCATTGGTCAATCCGTTTGTCTGTTTGAAACCCCATCTACAGCTCTAACTAAAAGAGCTATGGACTTCAAGTGTGGTACGCGTGTTCCTAATACCTGTCGGACGTTATGTTTTCGGGAAAATAGGGTACTTGACTAAAAAATTTTTATTGGCTCAAAGTATTCTAATGCCAAAAATATTAGACCCGTATTTTTTCTTTTTTCTTTCAAATATCCCATAAAAAGGGGAAAAAATTAATTTTAAAATTAGGAAGAAAAATCACTCCCAAAAAACGCTTTGTGGCTGTCACGTGGATGTAACTATTAACACGTGGACTAGTAACTATTAACAAACTTTGAAACACCATTTTGGAATCTACTTTAAGCAAATTTGAACTATCCGCTTCTGTAAAACCTCCACCCATTATCTATATAATTCTTATTTTAATAGTAAGTTAGATTAAAACCAGTTAAATTACATTACAAACAAAAAAACATCAAACGGTTTGTTTATACATACTAGTGACGTCAGTCAAATCGACGTGTTTGTGATGACGTGCTTACCGATGAAAAAAAGCCATTTGAAAATGATTTTTATTAATTATTTAAGGATTTATTTTGCAAAAAGATATATACGTATGTTATATTTGGGTTTAAAATATAATTTAATATTGGAGGGTATTTTAGTGATACTGTCAAGTACCCTATTGCACATGCGTATGGGGCAGCTGCCATAGCTACGTTCAAAATTAAATTTTCGTAGTTTTTTTTCCTTCGAGCACTTGGGCACCAAAAAATACTTGAATGTCTTAAAGTAGAGTTGTTAGAGGACGAACTGATTTCATTTAGAATCTATGACTTAAATATTACTAAAATCAGTTCAAAAATCCCATAGGCACCCAAAAAAAATCTAGCCTCTTTGTTACTCAAAAGTAGGTTTAAATAAAAATGAATGAAATATTCTGTTAAGCCAAATGAGCGACACGTTGCCAAGTCAGTGTGTATTTAGCAAAATGACAGCTTCAGCCAAACACTGTGCAAAAAGAAAAATATGCGGCTTACAGTTTTGTAACACTGCAAAAGGGAATATAGGGCATGGTTACTAGTAAACTCATTCACAACAGGGAGGGGGGGGGGGGGGGGATTCAAAAACAAAACCCCAAGAAGTGTTGCCAAAAAGAAACGATTATGTAACACGTAAATTTCATGGCGTTTTTTCGTTTGCCGCGTGTCTAAGTAAGAATAAATGTTCATATGTGGTTACAGAATACCCTTCATGGATTGATAAAGATTTAAAGTGTATTTTTTTAATGTAATTCTTTTATGCTCTCCAAAAACCATTTTAATAATGATCTTTTAATTCAGTTCTTTAAGTTTGTGATTGGAGGTATCATGCCACGGAAATACTTTCACATGTTTTATATTATACATCTTATAAACAGATTTTAGGGGGCTGGGGAGCCCAGTCGGTTAGGCATTCGCCTAGCATGCGAAAGGTCCCAAGTTCGGGTCCGGGCATCGCCAAAATAACTGCCGACATATAAACGGCCCGTACAGCTCAAAATGTCCGACGAATTACACCCCGTATAAAGTGAGCGCGGCACGTTGAATATGCTTCAAAGTCCCAACGCCGCGTACGATGTCGCCCTTAACGGTTGCTTTGGGTGCCGTCTCAGGTGTCAGCTCGTCACTTGACTGTGGTTCTAAAATACGACGCTCGTCGCCAATAGCCCTCGTGTAGCTCTAGTGCGACGATAATTCAAACTAAACTAAATAAACATATTTTAAAGGAGAACCTGGGAAATCAGCTCTCCTCTGTAAAAGGACCCCAGGAATAGCGCTTTGTATTTGGGACTAGTTTAAGTGAAATATGGGGTGGTTTAGAGTCCACTCTCCGCCTACAATCTTTCTTTTATTGTGATTCTGTACCCGAAATGTCTCTTAAAATTGAGATCGGCATGAAGGGGACGCGGTACCCAAAAAATTAAATCCTGTATTTTTATTGCTAGCATTCAAATTAAACTATTTTTACATAGAACTAACATTCAATAAACATATACGAAAAAATATTAAAAATTGAAACAAAAGTTTTTTCAAAAAATTAAAAAATTAAACGTTTTTTTTTAAATGCTACTCCTTCTAGAATTTTTTGATGGATTGTTTTGCAAAATGTTCCCACTATCAGTTAAATAAGAAGAGTTATGTAGCTTTATGTACACTGTTAAAAATTTTGTGCTTAGTTTCACCATGATATTGGTTCCTAGTAGCTGCAACGGCTGTGTGGTGAAACGTTAAACCATATTTTTGGTATTCGGTTGAACCATTTCTCAGGTTTTTGTTTCCAAATCCAGAAAAATAGTTCAACCAAACACCGAAAAAAGGTGAAACATTTCACCACACAGCCGTTGCACCTACTAGGAACCAATATCATGGTGAAACCAAGCACACAATTTTTAACAGTGTATAAAAATGACCAAAGAATAAGATTTTTTTTATAAATTTTCAACTTCATCATTTTTAAAAAAAAATCTATTCACACTAGACCTCATCCCATACTAACTTTTGTTAATCGTACATGTCTCAACGCGGGAAAAAATTTTTTGGAGCTCTCCATTAATTTACCTAAAATCCTTAGGGTTTTAACTATTCACAAGCTGAAAAAAATATAAATTTTAAAAATCAATAAATTTTCAAAACCAGTTTGCCAAACCACTATATCATTTTCAATAAACATCCACCAATATTAAGTATTCCTTCTTTTTTGCAATATCCTTACATCACAGCATTCGAGCATGTTTAATTATTTTCTTAGTAGCCCTAAGTTTTGTGTAATGTGTCCCCTTAATGTTTTTTGATTTTTTGAAAACAAAAGATTTTATAGATAAAATCTTTTTTAAAAATTAAAAACTAAGTTATTGTTTTTTTAAAAGTTACTTCCTTGATCTAAGTTCTTGGTTACAAAGCCGCTCGATTGTAGCTTTCGGAAACGGTCATAGCCAAAATAAGTGCTAATCTGTAATATAAATAGTATGAGAAGTTAAAAGGTATGATGAATAATACTCCTTGTAGAGAGTGCATGTTAAATATGTTTAAAAGTCCCGAAGTTGTCGCCCTTTAAAAGTTGCGTTGGGTGCTTATTCAGCTATCTGCTCGTATCTTGACTGTGGTTCTAAATGACGACGCATGTCGCCTATCGTACTAGCGTGTAGCACTAGTATGACGATGATTCAACCTTAATCTATATTCGCTTACAATCTTTAACATTTCGTTTACTCTGAAGTAAGGGATACCTTGTTACTTGATTGAAGTTAAAAATTCCAAATTTTTTTAAAAAAAACTCCTTTTGTGCGACGTTACTCCAACTAAATCGTAGCATGTTGACTTACATTTTCGTCACACCACAGGATTTATTTTTACAGGATTAAATACAAAAAAAATCATTTGAAAGAATCTTCTATAATAATAAGCATCTAAATAATTAAGTAGGCTCTCCTGTGAAGTAGATGATATTCTACTTCGTATATACAACATATTTTCAACTATTACAAAAGAGCATATTTGAAACCCCATACAGTTAGTGAAAAGAGGACTAGCTTTTGATATAGAACATATTTTAATGCTTCTATTTCGTTTCCACACAGACCCAGGAGGTAGAAATAGACCTGTGCGTTTTTTTTATAGTGCTGTCGCCAGTAGCCCTAATGCACTTCCGCCTTTTAGATGTTGACGGTCTGTTCGTATGATTGTTCCATCTTTTCCCCGGGCCAGTACCTTTCTTGCTGGCCACTGGCCCTCCTTTTCCCTTGCATGTTAGCTTTTCTTGATCCCGGGCCAGTGCCTTTCTCGCTGGCCACTGGCCCTCCATGTCCCTGCATGTTGGCTTTTCTTGATCCCGGGCCAGTGCCTTTCTCCCTGGCCACTGGCCCTCCTTTTCCCTGAATGTTGGCTTTTCTTGATCCCGGGCCAGTTCCTTTCTCGCTGGCCACTGGCCCTCCTTTCCCCTGCATGTTGGCTTTTCTTGATCCCGGGCCAGTGCCTTTCTCGCTGGCAACTGGCCCTCCATATCCCTGCATGTTGGCTTTTCTTGATCCCGGGCCAGTGCCTTTCTCGCTAGCCACTGGCCCTCCTTTTCCCTACATGTTGGCTTTTCTTGATCCCGGGCCAGTGCCTTTCTCGCTGGCCACTGGCCCTCCTTTTCCCTGCATGTTGGCTTTTCTTGATCCCGGGCCAGTGCCTTTCTCGCTGGCCAACTGGCCCTCCATTTATCCCTGCAATGTTGGCTTTTTATCCTTCGATGGCCCGAGTGGCCAGTTCCTTTCTCGCTGGCCACTGGCCCTCCTTTCCCTGCATGTTGGCTTTTCTTGATCCCGGGCCAGTGCCTTTCTCGCTGGCCACTGGCCCTCCATATCCCTGCATGTTGGCTTTTCTTGATCCCGGGCCAGTGCCTTTCTCGCTGGCCACTGGCCCTCCATATCCCTGCATGTTGGCTTTTCTTGATCCCGGGCCAGTTCCTTTCTCGCTGGCCACTGGCCCTCCATATCCCTGCATGTTGGCTTTTCTTGATCCCGGGCCAGTGCCTTTCTCGCTGGCCACTGGCCCTCCATATCCCTGCATTTAAGCTTTTCGTGATCCCGGGCCGGTGGCACTTTTTGGCCCACGAGCCCTTTGTTTCCTGTATGGTGCTTTTCTTAACTTTCTCATGTCCCGGACTGACGACCTTTTTCTTGCTGCACTGTGTGCCGCCAGCCCATCCCTCCCTCCCTGCTTTTCTGAGATGCTTGCAATATCTTTCCTGAAATAACAAATAATAAGTAAGATTACGATAATTCATTTCGAAAACAGGATTATCACATTTCTTGTTGCATACACATTTATAATCGACCAACATTTCCATTTACCAAAAAAAAAAAACAATCATTTTTACAATTTTCATTACATTTATCAAACAATTATAATAATTATATAATTTTACAGGATTTATTACAAAAAATTAATTTGAAAGAATCTTCTATATTAATAAAATGTCAAGTGTATTGAAAAAATCCATACACTACACAGTAATTGTAACATGAATCTGCAAAAGTAATATTTAATATAATAGTTTAATCTTGGATATTAAAATAAAAATCAATATGATCTCGTAAAGTCACGTCTGTAGTAACTTACCAAAGTAAAATTTATACTCTTCGTTATATATATAGGTTTTTAACGCAGAATATTTTTAAATATTTTCTTCAAACTTTCAACTTACGTTTACAAATTAATAAAAATGGCGCCTAAATGACGATCATTCCAACAATCAGTGGGTTGTTATAAAAAAGCATTGTTGTAAAAACAAATAGAAGAAAAATCTGAAATGCCGTTTTTGCTTTTAATGCTATGGAAAGGCATTGTTTAAAAATGCATTTCTAAGTAGTGTTGCAAATTCAAATACTTTTAAATTCAATCCTTAGTTGAGAGTGGGGGTTAATGGGACATCTTTTTCTTAACCTCTGTATTTTGGCAAAAACACAAGAATTTTTTTTACAAGTTCATAAATTGAACATTCTTTTATTCAAAAAGTCATTACACTGAAGACCATATTTTAATTGTTAAACACTTTAAACAAATATGTAAATGTCTCATTAGCCCCTATGTGCGGGGTCTAATGGGACAGGGTGCAGGGCTAACGGGACATGATAAATGTTGCCTTAATTAAAATTTGAAAAATTGGAAAAGAAATCCGAAAAAGAGCTGAAAATAAAATTTGAAAGCAAATATAATTTACATGCATCATACATAATGAAATTTATTTTTAAAAATAATTATTTTATAGTGACAGGTGAGATATCAAAGTTAAAACTGTCTAACTGCTAAAATGCTGTAGTGTAGAAATATTTGTAAAAAAATATATATTTCACCACATTTGGCTCTGTGTCCCTGCCTTCCATTAGCCCCTACTTTCCCCTATACCATTACCAGATTATTTCATCGATGTTTGATGGTTTTGATTAGTACAGATAAATGACTTTTGAGTATTTATTTACGACATGACCATAAAAAAAACTAGGAGTGTGAAACACTACACGACTTTCAATTATCACTTAATAAAGTCAATACATTTAATTTATTAACCCTATAGGGTAATTTCACTAACTTTTAAACACAAAAAACTCCAAAGGCAGCCAGGGCCGCCGACAGGGGGAGGGGCAAAACTATGCATTGCATAGGGGCCCGTGAAAAGTTAAAGGGCCCGCGCCTGCGGGCCCTTTTTTTTTTTTTTTTAAATTATAAGGAAAAAAATTATTCGAAAATCACTAAAATATTTTATTGGTTCGAAATTAACATTGGGCCCCTAATGCCCAGGATTAGGGCCCCTAGTCGGAAGGACCTAAAGTTGCATTCCATTATCAAAAGAAATTTGCAAAAAAAAATTATTAATTTTGTAAAATTCGTTAGTATTATTGCAATCTTCGTGACTTTTCACACATTTTAATTTTTTTTTTTAAAGACAATTCGATAAGCAAAATTCATTCGATTATTTAACAAGAAGGGCCCCTATGTGACTTTAGGATCATATTTACCAACGGGCACATTTAACGACGGGGACTAAAGTCCCCATTCTTTTGGAACTTCAAAATTTATTTAATTTGAAAATACTTTTTAGCATTATTTTTTTTAATATATTATAATTTATTCTTTCTTCGATAATTTAAACTAAGAAATTATTCCTTCTTCAGTAATAAGTTTCACAAGAGGCGCCCTTCGGGAATTATTATACATGCCCCCCCCCCCCCCCCCCACACACACCTTTTAGTTTTTTTTAAGCAATTAACATTTATTATTAGGGAAACACCCCTTCGCATTTTCTAAATGTGTAAAACAAATATTTGTAATAATAAATGGTAGAGCACTTGCAGTTTTAATGCCAAGCCAGTTAATATCAAAATTATAGTTTTGATTTTTTTAATTCGATGAAATAAGAATAAAACTAAATTAATATAAATCTGTTTTTCCGAAATAAATTAGTTTTGATTTATCAAATAGGGTATATGAGTACACCAAAAACAGTAAACATTAAAAAGATTTTTAATGCAATATATTTTATTTAAAAATGACCTTCTACCTGCATTGCTTCTACCCCACTTGTAGCAAAAGACCAGGGTCAATAAAAACAGAGTATATTCCTACTTCTTTTTCTATAACCCAGGCAGAAAACACTGCGCGACAACACAGCCCACAGAGCATGTTTATTGTGTGGAAAATAGTCACATTCCTTTCATTCCTACCTAGTAGCCTAAATTACATTTTTTAAAAATAAATTTTTTATCAAAAATCAATAATTAATGATAAATTTAATATAAAAAATAAATTTTGGTTATTTAAAGTAAACAACGAAAATTACTACATTTTACAAAACAGAATTCAGAACTTTGATTGCAAAGTTTTTCACAACATAAGATGTAAGTGATAATTTGTTATCTTTTATTATGTAACTAATTATTCTCTATTTGTTTACAGTTATCATTTTGTAATGTTGTATGTAGTAACTAATATGATGTTAAGCTTATGTGTTAATTAACACCTATTTAAATAGGTAGTCTTAGATTTCCCAAAGACACGTATGTGAAATTTTTGTTAGCTAACAACAAATTAGTTACTTTATTTAGAAATAAGGGGTTTAATTGTTCACTAATAGTTACTATAAATTTAGGATCATTATAATGAAGTAAATTGACTTTAATGAATAAATTAATATTATATTTAATATAATTGTTTAGTAATAATAATTAAGTAGCTTTTTAGCAGCCAGATTATTTTTTTATTAATCATAGTTGAGTGTTACAAAATCACACTGTTTCTTGTCTTTTTCTTTTGTAATTCGAATGTTATAAGAATAAAACTGAAATATTGTAAAACTGTTTTTCCTTAATATAGTATTTTTTATTTGTCAAATGAATCAATTTTTTCAATAATTTTTTCGATAAATTGTGACTTATGGGGTTTCTGAAAAAATTGATTCAAATAGTTTTTTCACAAAATATTAGTGCACCGAAAATAGTAAAAATTAGATTTTCTAAACAATATACTATTTCAATAAAAAAATTTTAGTTAATCACTTTTCCGTAGACTCGTAAAATGAAGGGAAAGTCCGTTTTTCTGGTGGGCAGACAAGAATTTATTTTTAGAGCATAGACGCAGGGCCTTCTAGAAGGCCCAATTCTCGAAGGCCCTGGTAGACGACCAAGTCTGAGAAGGGAGATTTTGTTTCATTCATTTCCGGTGGGGTCAGTTCCTAAGGAGTCCCCTATCAGGATGGGGGACCCCTTTTAGTCTCTTATCTACTTCGTGATTTCCCGCGCTATTGACAACATTCCATCCACACTGCACATTTGTAGCAGCAGGCACTATCCGCGTGGAATCACCGAGCGTGGAGGATTAAATAAGTGAGCGTAAAAAAAACACGTCCCGCTACATAGAAATTTTGATTATTTAAGTTAAATAACAAAAAAATACTTAATTTTGCAAAAACGAATTGCGCACCTTGAATTTCGAAAGTCTCCAAGACATAAGATCAAGATGTGAGTTATGATTCGTTATCCTTTATATTAATTATTCTCTCCATTTGTTTATAATAATTATCCTTCTTTAATGTTATTTGTTGTGCCAATGTAATGCGTTAGGTTTCTATTTGTTAATTAATACCTTTCTAAATTGGAAGCCTTAGATTTCTCTTAGACACTTTTAATTTTTGCTTTAAAGTAAGAGGTTTAAGAGTTCATTAAATAGTTAATAAGTTAATAGTTTAAAATCATTATAATGAAATTATTTGATTTCTAACGAATGAATTAATATTTAGTATAATTGTTAACTACAATTGTTAACTTAATTGTTAGCCGTTTAAGTTGATTAAAACTAATTTGTTACATTATTTAGCCCTTGTTTTTTAATCAATCATAACTAATATAGTGTTGGCTAAACCAAGTGGCCCAGATCGAACCTTTGTACCCCCCCCCCCCCCCCCTTGGAAAAAACCTGGCTACTCCACTGGTTTAAAGTAAGGAGTTATATTATAGCGAGAACCCTTGTTTTTATTAATTTTTGCTTTTTGTGTAATGAGAAGATCCGAGTGGAGGGGATCATTGGTTGGTTCATTTAACATCGCACTAGAGGGCTATTGGTGACGGGCATCTTAATTTGGAACCGCGGTCAAGTGACGCTGGAGGGAAGTTCTAATGGGGCCCGAACAAAGTTGCATAGGGGCCTGTAAATCCTGTCGGCGGCCCTGGCTTGAGGTAGACAGTCCGGAAACGTCCAATTTATCGACTTAACTTGAGCGTTCTAATGTGGCTCGAAGTTCCGTTGAGTTCAGATTTTGCCCTCGTCACTTGAACGAGGTTCTTAATTTCGAGGCGTAATTGGCTGTGTTAAAGCTCCTCACGGAAGACTGGAAATAGACAACTGGAAACGATTACCAACCTACCTTTAAGCTTCCTCAAACTATTAGCAAACACGTTGTTTTTAATTCGGGATTTTATTTAAATCAAAAGATTTTCCCAGTAAAGGTATGTGATTTGCTTTTAATTAAAAATAAGTTTAATTCAATATAAGTTTATATATACGATTGAAATACAGCCAAAAAGAAGAAAACTTCTTTTTAATTGGCCTATTTATTCTAGGTACTTAGTTTTTACCTTTACGTCATCAATCATGATATACCGTCACCAATAACTTCTAAACGAAATTTATCCAAAAGGTCGTCTTCATAACAAAAAGATTAGAACTAACTTTAAATTTTCCAAATAATTAATAATGAGTAAATACATAAAAAATGATTGAACTAAAGAATTCAGTGAATAGAACTCTCAGTGTGAATTTCCAAAGTTAGAGTACCGGGATTTTCGGGGCAGTAGTAGTAAAACAATTGAATAACCGCTTTCACATTACAAGTGCGGAATTTTTTTGATTTCGACGGGGATATTTATTACCGTAAATTGGTACTACTTGCTAAAACAGGGGTGCCTACAGGGGGGGGGGGGTCAACGATGCAGACTACGTCGTTGAAATTTTAGGGGGGGGGGGTGATTTTTTTTACTAATATTTAATAATAAACGGCTTATTTGGCTAAAAAAAAAACCTTAACAAACCCTTATTCTTTTTAAGTAATTGCCCCCTCCCCACACACACACCAAGAACAGAATTCTGGGAATGGAGTCATCAAAAAAAGAAGACACCAGACCCGGGATACGCCTTATTATCAACATATTTTACAGTGTTAAATTTTGAATTTCATACATATATATGTTTGAATTTTACTTTCAAAATAATAAATGCGTCCTGTTTTAAATCAAAATATATTAAGTAAAACCTATGAGAAAAACTCATAAAATTCAATTTGAAGTTTTAAAATAATTTTTCACCATGTAGGATCGCTTAAAAAAGAGAGAACCCGCCAAGATGGGTGCTCTCTACCTACGGTAACCCTTTCCTTTGAACTTTCCGCTTTTTTTCCGATCGGATTGGGAAACTTGCTCGGGTTATCGTCCCGAGCAAGACATTGGATATCTGCGGTTACACTGCTCGGGTCAGTGCCTTGGTTAACGCCTTGATCTTCGCTCAAGGCGCTGACCCGAGCAGTGTAACTGCGGTATGAGAAAGTACATTGGAAATGATGCCTATTTTGTCTTTTTCTTTGTGAAGTGTGAAACAAATTTGAACACGTGTCCTTTGATCTGACTTGAAACTAATAAAAAGAGAAGAAAGAAGGGAACGCCAATAAAATCTATATAAAAGAACGGGTCGTTCTTTTCACCTAAAACTTTTTAGTACTGTTCGGAGAGCCGCGATATATATTATCATGTAAGATTTTGTGCTAATTTTTAAATCCAGAATTTTTTTTTGCTGGAATTTTGCCCCATTTTATTGCAATTTTACTTTGATTTTTTACGGGGAAAAATAACGCGATATTTGACGACCCCCCCTCCCTGATTTGGTGATATTCTGCTAGAACCCCGCCCCCTTAAACAAGTTACGTAATTTATGGACGTCCCCTTACTTGTTGAAGATTTTCCTTCTTTTAAACAAAATCGGACCATGCTGACATTAGATATCGTCATTTAGCCCGCAAAATGGTTGCAGAATTGCATTTTTTTTTTGCATAATTAAACTCACTTTATTTTTTATTCAATACATAGAACCATAGTTTTAATGTAATAGGGCATCAAGCATTTAATACTCAAACGACATTGAAATGTGTGCAGTAATCAATTGAATTATAAGTCTTATTGAGATGCTGGTTTATGAAAACGTGCTGGCCCCAGCTGTTATGAGAAAAATTTAATGCAACAAACGCTTAAATTTAAAAATCATCATTATAAGGATTTTTAAAAAAAATCTTACTAGATAGCAGAAGTTAACTATCCGATTAAAAAAAACATTCATTTTGTTTTTGTTTCAAGGATATGACAACAGAGACGATATTTTTTGCATTTTGTCCATCCGTTGGTATACCATCTTTTGTCCGTCAACCTCTATGTTTTAGTGCTTACAGAACTTCTTGTTTATTATTAACAACATAAAAACCAACTTAAAATATAAAATTCTAACAAAAACTTGTTCGGAATTTTTCTAATTTTTAAAAAATCACATAATAAAATCGGAATCGAAACGAAAATCTTTAACAATCTTAAAAATGAGAATATTCTATTTTAAGAGGCCCGGCGGTCGAAGAAAGCAATATTATAACTCTAACAATTATTTCATATAAACATTCCTGCTATAGCATTTACAGCAGACATCATAAATGATAAATCCTTCGGATTTGTATAACATTTCGATGAATCAATGACCTTCGGATAATATATATGGCTTAGCATACATAATCAAGTCATTTCCCCGCCAAATTAGACTCGAAGCGAAAATAACTAAATGATTGCTTTAGAAATAGAAACAGTAGGGAGATACTGGTCTTGCTTTGAATGTGTTGGTGATTGAATTCGAGTTTCACGGTAAGAACTTTGTTTAACATTTAACTGTAATTTTATATTTTAATTTATAGAACTGTTTTAAGTGAAACTATCGTAAACGCATTGCAAAATAATTCTGATTTTTTTGTTGTTGCATACATTGTCAAATGTGTTCGACTAGATAAAAAGCTAAGCCAAGAGAAAAAATTTTATGCATTAGAAATTGGAAGCCTTTTTAGATTGCATATCACCTTTCCAGCCATTTTTAATGATTTAAAAACTAAAATAATTAAATAAATTAATTTTTATCTAATTCCCTGGACACCTGATAGCTTTTACTGTAAAAAAAACTTATTTAAAGGAGAATTAAAAATAGCTTCTATTTCCTTTTATAAATTTCATTCAAAATGTGCTTCCCCTCTTTCAGGTTTCTTGTACACATCGTAAACTAAAGATGTGTGTATAGGTTACTAAGGTTAGGTACTCCATTAGTCCACATAAAATCCAGAACGTGTTTTTTTTTTTTTTGGGGGGGGGGGGGGTGTAAGGTTTTGGGGTGGGGGGGGGGGTGCGTCGTTAGCTCTGGGGGGGATCGGCACCTCTGGCTAAAATATCTTTTAATAAAACTGTAAGTACGATTGGTAGGAGAAACAGTAAGTACCAAGAAATTTAACGGTACCGTTGTTGTGTGTGAGACTGGACATTCGATGTTTTTATTACTAAAATTTATAAATTTAATTACAGTAGAACTCCAAATATTCGATTATCCGAATTTCAGAACAAAAATTCCACACGGCCTAGATGTTAATGTCTGTCTTACATGGATGTCAATAATTTGTTTTGGGCCGACCCCCTCAAAAAAATTACTAGGCACGACATCGTGTAAACTTACTCAAAATAAATTTTAAGCAAAAAAATATTACGTACTGAGGAATTTTTAAAAATTGTTGTCTATAGTTAAACTCAGTGTCCTTGCACAGAATCCACGGCCAAGGGCGGAGCTATAAAACGCGCGGAGCAATCAGAGGAAGACAAAATAAAACGGCTGAAATTTCCTATTCACATGATTGCGCCTCACGTTTTATAGCTCCGCCCATGGTCGTGGCTTCTGTACAAGGAAACTATGAGTTTAACTATAGTGTCATGGTGACGCGAACGAACTTTTTGAGATGTTTTCTTATGTGCCCGCTGAGATGTAAGCGGGGCTGGGGAGTCCATTCGGCTAAGGCGTTCGCCTTGCATGCAAAAGTTTCCAGGTTCGGGTCCGAGCATCGCCCAAATAACTGCCGACCTATAAACGGCGCGAGCAGCCAAAAATGTCCGATAATAATACACCGTGTAGAGGGAGTGCCACGGTTAAAATACGCCTCCAAAAAAAAAAAAAAGTCCCAACAGCTGCGTACGATTTCGCAACATTAATGGTTTCGTTGGTGTGCCGACTCATTGTCGTCTCGTGCACTTTTGACTGTGGTTCTAAATTACGACGCCCTTCGCCAATAGCCCTCGTGTAGCTCTAGTGTGACGATATTTCAATTTAACCTAATCTGACATGTAATCCTCGTCATTTGACCGCCCTTCAAAATGACCAAGCTTGCCCGGCCAGGGGGGTTAAAAGGCATGTCAGGGAAATTGCATCATGGTTTCTGTTCTTGCCGCGAACAAAATAAATACCCATCTAGTAAATACCTAGTTAAATGACTACAGTCCCTGGACAAATTATTAGACGCACTGTATTTTTTTTAGTAATGATGAAAACCTATCAAAGAATGCCATATCATTAAAAAAGATGTCGATATATGTATTAAGTATAGCAGATAGTATTTTCTATTCAATAGCTTAAGTTTAGGAACACAAATGTCCTTCTCAAGGTATTTTGTTCATCATTGATTGATACATGGAATCTTGCAGTGCGTCTAATAATTTGTCCAGGGACTGTAGTGCATGTTAAATCGGTCAAAAGACCTGGCGGCGGGCGCGTTCGAAGTCAGTCAGATCGGTCTGGGTTATTTAGGTAAGCCGGAAGAAACCAAGTCACCGAAAACAAGCCAGTTGTAAAAAAAACAACGTTATTGGCTTGTTTAAGGTGACATGGACTCACCAATCGTTTTTCGAGAAATTGCTTATTTTCATTCAGTATTTCTGTTGCCCCTCAAGAACATGGCCATTTATTTTAAGTCCATATAACAAATGAACAGCAAACTCCAAATATTTAACTGGAAAAAAAGAACACAATGAATGAATGACAGAAAATATTAATCAAAAGTTTGCGATTAGTATTAAGTTAACTTTAAATAATAGTTTTTGTGTATTCGTATAGTTTTTTCGTTCTTTCATTATAATTCGTAGACTTCAACATTGTGTTTTCTTTTGATTCATTATGATCGAAGTATAGCCTTTCACGAGAGCTTTGATGCAGTGAAAGAGTTAATCAATCTATAGTTTAGTTTGAATGATCGTCGCACTAGAGCTACACGAGGGCTATTAGCGACATGCGTCGTATTTTAGAACCACAGTCAAGTGACAAGCCGACACCTGAGTAGGCACCCAACGCAACCGTTAAGGGCGACATCGTACGCAGCGTTACGACTTTGAAGGATATTTAACGTGCACTTCCGCCACACGGGGTATTATTCGGCGGACATTTTGGGCTGCACGGGCCGTTTATAGGTCTTAATCCATCTATAACTTATATACAATTTATGTCTCTTATCATTAAACACTAAAAAAAAATCCAAAAGTTACGCTAAAGTAGTTCGAAGATACTCAAATCTTATAAAATTAAATGTAGCTATGTAGCAACTTATTATACTTTTAAAACATTTATCAGGTGTCGACCTCGTCACTTGACCAGGGTTCTAAATTACGAGGCGTTATTGGCTGTGTTAAAGCTCCTGAAGGAGGCTAGAAATAGGCAGCCGGAAACGATTCCCTTACCTTACCTAAAACATGCCGATTAGTATTTATGTTAATTATAGTGACGCATTCAGATGCATGATGTGGCTCATGACGTCACCATAGTATTTTAACTCAAAACTTGTCCCAATGTGGACACACCATGAAAACAACGTTATCGGCTCAGTTAGTGCTGCTTTCATTATCTGAGTGTTTTTTTTATTTTTAATTTATCCCAAGTAATCGAAAATATTTACCAATTTAATCTCATTTATTTTATTACAGAATTCTAAATTCTGCAGCTACTACTGAAGCTGGGCTTTAGTATTCTGCGAAATTATTTAACCCCTCTGTAACAAAATATGTGGATGGAATGATGATTTTGTTAACCATATTTATCATCTTAACATTTTGATTTGTACTGTTTATGTATGCCAATAGCTTCAAATGTGTATGTTTAAACAGATTTTTTTTTATGATTGAAAAGGGATACATCCCAATGACCGAACGTCTTTGATTGGACCCTATTTTTGGGATAGTGGCTTATCATTGTCGTTTGGTTTTTAGGAATCCCATTCATGTGGTGAATAAATAACATAACAAGCATATATTATTAATGATGGAAAAATAAATATCAAATACCTATGTATAAATTTAAGAAGAATGTTCGAGTAAATTGTTTATTATGTGTTACACTGAGTTTTCTTTAAAGAGATGTTTATTTGCAAAGATACTTATAATTGTAATTTTTAATAAGAGGCCTTGTTTGTTCAAGACTTATTTTGCACCTTATTTTGTTTGTATGGAAGCAATGGAGAAAAATTTCAAAAAATTAAATCCTCTAATTTGGACTGTTTCATGGAAATGCTATAGCTCCCTTACTATAAATATTAAACTACTTATTAAATTTTTTTAAATTTATGTCAGGTCAATGTGTTCATGTATGTGCAAAAGAAAATAAATAATTTTAAAGATAAATAAATTGTATTTTTATATTTTGTGTGTGAGAAGTTATTCAAGATGTTGACTATTAAAATTATATCTAACACTGGGCATTACAGAATTCAAAATCATGTAAACGAAAAAAATTTATACACAATTTGGCATAAATAAATAAAAGTTTGAACCATTTTTTTCAAGCACTTTTGATTAGTACTTTTTCTTTAAAAATATATATTAATCATCTAATCCCAACGCTGGTCAATGATGTCACGATGACGTCAAGGGCCCACCTAAACTCCGCCTACCGGCCGTGCCTGGCTGTGAACTAGCCTCCACCGACCACTTGATGTTAAGAAGTCACAACCCATGCCAGATTTCTAGCGATAACCATTCGTCTTTCCCAACTTGGGCTCCTTAGACGTTTCATTGACGCACATTTAGAAATTTCTAACAATTATTTAGTGATAGGTCATTTTGCGACACGTTTAGAACTAATTTTTTTGCTACTGCGTATGCGCTCCGCTACTGCGATAAACATATGTAACTTTTTGAGAATCCGAAAGCACTTGTATTAGGCGTCGCAATTTAAAAACTCTATCAAGTGAAAAGGAAGCTCGCACTATATGAACATGAGGGATATAGCCATGGGCCTCGCGAGAAAAAAAAAAGCATTCAATATAGCCCTCGTGTAGCTCTAGTGCGACGATAGGTTAAATCAACTCAAAACCGCATTCAAGTGAAGAGGCTACCGCGTACTAGAGCTACATAAGGGATATAGTCAAGGGCTTTGCGATTTAAAACCGCATTTTATGTAGCCTCCTTGTAGCTGTAGTGCTACGAGCTTCTACTCAACTCAATTCGAAAAAGCAATCAAGTGAATGCAATTCGCACAAGAGATACATGCAGGATATATCCCAGTGCCTCACGATTTAAAACCGCGCTTTGAGGAATATATCCATTGGCCATCGCGATGTACAACCTTATTCAATAAAGCCGTCGTGCAGCTCTTGTGCGAAGATAATTCAACTCAACTCAAAACCGCGATCAAGTGACGAGGTACCTTGAGATAGAGCTACATGAAGCATAAAAACAAGGATTTCTCTATTTAAAACCGCATTCAATAAAGACCTTGTGTAGCTCTAGAGCGACGATGATTCAACACAACCGCATTCTAGTGAAGAGAAACCTCTTACTAGAGCTACATGAGGGATATAGCCATGGGCATCGTGATTTAAAACCGCATACAATATAGCCCTCTTGTACCTCTAGTGCGACGATAACTCTACGCAACCCAACTCAAAGCCGCAATCACGTTTAGATGCATCTCACACCAGTAGAACATGAGGGATGTAGCCATGGGCCTCCCGATGTAAAACCGCATTCAATAGCTCTAAGGCGACGATAATTCAACTCAACTCAAAACCGCATTCAAGCATAGAGGTAGGAAAGAGAATAGAGAGGTCCATGTATATGCGCAGTAGCGCACAAATGAAGCAGGCTAGAGCGCTGCATCTTGGGATACCTCGGTGTCAGTTTCGGTCACTATGTTATGCGCAGTAGCTCAAAAAACCGCTAGAGCGGTGCATCTTGGGATACCTCAGTGCCAGTATGTTATGTGCAGTAGCTCGAAAAACCTGACAGCCCTGCTTCAAACCATTTGAACTCATAGACCCCTCTACCTCCCCTTCCTAACTCTATGCATTCAAGTGAAGATACACCTACATGAGGCATATAACCATGGGCTCTCAGGTGTCGACCTCGTCACTTGACCAGGGTTCTAAATTACGAGGCGTTATTGGCTGCGTTAAAGCTCCTGAAGGAGGCTAGAAATAGGCAGCCGGAAACGATTACGTTACCTTACCTTAGCATGGGCTTCGCGATTTAAAACCGCATTTTATGTAGCCCCCTGACCAAGCACACAAACCTGAATATATATGTCTACCAACCAACCAACCATGTAGCCCCCTTGTAGCTGTAGAGCCATCAGTTTCAACTCAAGTCGAAACAGCAATCAAGTGAATGGTCCGCGCACAAGAGGGTGGGGTATAGTGAATGGGGGTATTGGTATAGCCCAGTGTACACGTGGGATATAGCCCAGTGCTTCACGATTTAAAACCGCGCTTTGAGGAATATATTCATTGGGCATCGCGATGTACAACCGCATTCAATGAAGACCTCCTCTAGAGCGACGATGATTCAACTCAACCCACAACCGTATTCTAGTGCAGAGGAACCTCGTACTAGAGCTACATGAGGGATATAGCCATGGGCACCGTGATTTACAACCGCATACAATATAGCCCTTTCGTAGCTCTAGTGCGACACAACCCAACTGAAAGTCGTAATTAAGAGAAGAGACACCTCGCGGGGCCCGGATGGCCTAGTGGTTTGGATCGCAGACCATTACGCTAGCAGTCTGCGCGCTGTAACGGGTGCGGGTTCGATGTCTGCTTTCGCCCTGGGTGTACTTCCTTTCTCTGTGTCAGTAAAAATTCTTTCTGTGTCTGTCTTACTTGACGAAGGCTTATAAGCGGATCTCTGATCAAGCACACAAGCCGGAGTATACCGGGTAGTTATAAAATAACGCTCGCTATTCGGAGAAGTCTGCAGCTTGAATGAATAATCCGAATGCAACAAACTTCGAGACAGTTACTAATCAAAAAGGGGGAGAAAAAACACCCTCGTCTCTTGACCAGGGTTCTAAATTACGAGGCGTAATTGGCTGTGTTAAAGCTCCTAAAGGAGGCTAGAAATAGGCAGCCGGAATCGATTACATTACATTAATGCAAGAAAGAACCGCTTCTTGGTTTTGCCTATGTTTACAATATTGTGTTTGCATTGGCAGCGCCATCTGTCGGTGATTATTGTAACTATGTCTTTTTTAATGTAATGTAATCGATTCCGGCTGCCTATTTCTAGCCTCCTTTAGGAGCTTTAACACATCTAATTACGCCTCGTAATTTAGAACCCTGGTCAAGAGACGAAAGTGTTTTTTTTTTATGATTCCATTTTCCCCCTTTCTTGATTAGTAACTGTCTCGAAGTTTGTTGCATTCGGATTATTCATTCAAGCTACAGACCTCTCCGAATCGGGAGCGTTATTTTATAACCACCCTGTATATGTGTACCTACCCTACCCAGCATATTATAGCTACACAAGGAATATAGTCAATTAATTCGTGATTTAAAACCACTTAACTATCGACGCGTGTAGTTCTAGCTCAACGATTTTCAGCTCAATACTCCAATCACATTAAGAGGCCCCTCTCACTAGCGCTGCATAAAGGATATAACCATAGACCTCTCGATAGAAATCCGCAATTTAGTGAAAAAGCACTTCGCACTAGAGGTACATGAAGGTTGTGGGCTTCCCAATATAAAACCGCATCAATAAAGGTCTGGGGAGACAATGATTCAACTCAACTAAAAACGCATTCTAGTGAAGAGGCACCTCAAAGCCGAGCTACATGGGCCGTAGTGAGCCTAGTGGTCAGCGTCTCGGTCTCGGGATCGGAAGGTCCTGCGATCGAGTCCCGGTACCACTGAAGACCTACCGAGTATATGCGGAGTACGTGCTCGTTAAATCTGTTGGGTCCGAAAGTTCTCTAAGTTCCCATACCAAATCAATACCTCTGGGGGTGACATGCCAATTCTGGGGATCCTCTAGTTGGCCTCTGTCTCTAAAAATTAGATGGATCCACTTATGTGTGTGTTGTCTGTTGTGTCTGTCTTACTTGACGAAGGTTTATAAGCGGGTCGCTGACCAAGCACACAAACCTGAATATATATGTCTAACAACCAACCAACCGAGCTACATGAGGAATCTATTCAAAAACCTCGCGATTTAAAACGACATTTGTATCGAAACATATAGTTCTAGTACGACGATTTTCGACTTGACTCAAAACCACGATCAAGAGGTCCCTTGTACTAGATGTACTTGAGGCATATAGACATGGGCTTCAATATTTGAAAAACTATTTAATATCTATTAAATATTTTAAAACTATTAAAATATATTAAAACCGTATTCAATATAGCCCGCGTGTTGCTCTAGTGCGATGATATTTCAACACAACCCAGAGCCGCATGTAAGTGAAGAGCCACCTCGTATAGAGCTACATGAGGGATATACCCAATTAACCATGGGCATCGCGATTTACGACCGCATTCAGTATACCCCTCATGCAGCTCTAGTGCGACAATTTTTGACTCACCTCAAAACCGCGATAAAGTGAAGAGGAACCTTATGCAAGAGCCTACATGAGACATATAGGCTTGAGCTTCGCGATCCAAAACCGCATTCAATATAGCTCTCGTGTTGCTCTTGTGCGACGATGATTCAACTCAACCCACAACCACATTCTAGTGAAGAGGAACCTCGTACGAGAGCTACATGAGGGATATAGCCATGGGCATCGCTATTTCAAACCGCATTTAATATAGCTCTCGTGTAGCTCTACTGGGACGATATTCAACTCAAAACCGCAATCACGTTAAGATGCATCCCGCACTAGTGGAACATGAGGGATGTAGCCGTGGGCCTCCCGATGTAAAACCGCATCCAATATAGCTCTAAGGCGACAATAATTCAACTCAACTCAAAACCGCATTTAAGTGAAGAGACACCTACATGATGCATATAACCATGGGATTTAAAACCGATTGAAGCGATTTTGACGATCCAATGCAAACTGTCAAGTCAAGTGTCAATTGTGATCGGAGAATTCATACCAAATGTGGCACATATTCTCCCTAAAGCTGTCGCCAAGTGACCCAAAAATAGGCTTCACCAGCTTTTCATTGGATGCTCATTTCAGAGTTTCAGTTCAGTTCAGTGATGCAAACACAATTGTAAGCATTGTCAAAACCAAGAAGCGGTCTTTTAATGTAATGTAATCAATTCCGGCTGCCTATTTCTAGCCTCCTTTAGGAGCTTTAACACAGCCAATTACGGCTCGTAATTTAGAACCCTGGTCAAGAGACGAATTTTTATTTTTATTTTTTATGATTCCATTCTTTTCCCCCCTTCTTGATTAGTAAGTGTCTCGATGCTTGTTGCATTCGGATTATTCATTCAAGCTACAGAGCTCTCTGAATAGCGAACGTTATTTTATAACCACCCGGTATATATTACGGCTTGTGTGCTTGATCAGAGATCCTCTTATGAGCCTTCGTCAAGTAAGACAGACATAGAAAGAATTTTTACTGACTTAGAGAAAAAAGTACACCCAGGGCGAAGGCGGGAATCGAACCCGCACCCGTTACAGAGCGCAGACTGCTAGCATAATGGTCTGCGATCCAAACAAAGATACCAACCGGGCCCCCCTCTACATTAGGGATGATGCAGCGCAGCCTTACTATTTAAAACCTCATTTTATCTAGCCCACTTGTAGCTCTAGTGCCGCGATAATCAACTCAAAACCGAATTCTAGTGAAGAGGCACCTCCTTCTTCAGCTACATGATTGATATAGCCAATTAGCCATGGGCATCCGGTTTTTCAACCGCATTCAATAGAGCCTTCGTGTAGCTCTAGGGGAACTGTCACATTCAACTCAAATCAGCTCAAAGCAGCAATTAAGAGAAGAGCATCTTCACGAGAGCTACATGAGGAATGTGGAATATAGCCATGGGCATCGTGATTTACAACCGCACACAATATAGCCATCTTGTAGCTCTAGTGCGACGACAATTCAACTCTACTCAACGCCGCAATTAAGAGAAGAGGCATCTTGTACTAGAGCTACATAAAGGATATATTCAATAACCTCAGCCTTTTATAAAAACCTTATAAATAATGACTCGTGATTACTATGCGACGAATTCGACTCAACGAAAAAGCGGGATCAAGTAAAGAGGCATCTTCGGACTACGATCTAATGTACATATAAGCATGGGCATGTGATATCGCGACAACAAGCATCTTAAAAATTAACTCTTCGACGACAATCAACTCAACAGCGCAATAAAGAGTCACCTGTCTAGAGCTACATAGATATATCATGGGTACTCGATTTAAAACCTTAATATGCTGTGTATTCTAGTGCGACGATTACAACTCAAAACCGCATAAGTAAAGAGCATCTTACTAAGACTAATGAGGTTGCCCCATGCCTCGGATATAAAACCACCATTTAATGAAGACTCGTCTATTATGAGCGATTCTTGGCATCATTTCAAAATCCTGTAATCAGTGAGAGATTTACAACTGCAAACCTTCTACCTCTTGTGTTAGTAAAAATCCTGTTTGTGTCTGTTTAAAGCCCATTTCACACCTGCACAACTACATGCAATTCCGTTGCAACTAAATGCAACTCGTAACTTGTGGAAACCTTGTTTTCGGGTTTCCTCAAAAAATTATTTATCTCACAATTTGGCAAGTTTCATCTTTTTGCAGGGCATCGCTTGCATCGTACAGAAATTTATGTTTCCGAACTTCATTAATAAGATCAATTTCCATATTTGCCGTCCAATTACTACCCATTTATAATTGCGCAGATTTTTGCATTTTTTGCAAGCAAGGAAAGTTGGCGTCTTAAAAAGTAAATAAACAACCAGTTGGCGAAGTCTAGTTCGCCACAATGTAGCAACAAATACTGTAGATGCCTAAGACAGCAACTTGAGATTTTTCGGCTGCATGAAAAATGTCAACTTGAGTGCAATTTTAAATCTGTGCCATGGAAGTTCAAGTACGTTGTGACAAGGTTTGAAATGGGCTTTACTTGACGACTTCTATAAGCGGGTCTCTGATCAAGCCATAGATATCATAATTAAAGTATTAGATTGGCTGATCACGTGACCTCCAATGCTAACGACGGGACGCGCATGGAGGCTTTTTTGGTAGGCATAATGGCCAGTGTTGCTGCCACTTTAAGGAGAAAAATACTACGAAAAAAATACTATTTAATTTTAAAATTACAAAAAAAAATACTAGAAAAGGATTTAAAGTCACTATAAATATTCAAAATGCAGCTAGTATTTTTACGATATTTTTTTGTAATTTAAGGATTATTCTAAAATACTAATATGCTCTTTAAACTTTATAACTAAATTTTTTACTTAATTTTAGAATTTATTTTAGAATTATTCTAAAATTACAAAAAAATATCGTAGAAATACTAGCTGCATTTTGGAATATTTATAGTGACTTTAAATCCTTTTCTAGTATTTTTTTTGTAATTTTAGAATTAAATAGTATTTTTTTCGTAGTATTTTTCTCCTTAAAGTGGTAGCAACACTGGCTATTTTGCCCTCCTAAAAGGCTTCCATGCGATCCGTCGTTAGCATTGGAGGTCACGTGATCAGCCAATCTAATACTTTAATTATGAGATCTATGGATCAAGCACACAAACCTGAATATATATGTACTAACTAACCAACATAGACATGGGCATCGCGATTTACAACCGCATTTAATATAGCCATCTTGTAGCTCTAGTGCGACGATAATTCAATTCAGCGCTGCAATTAGGAGAAGAGGACCTTGTACTAAAGCTACATAAAGGATATATTCAATAACCTCGCCATTTAAAATCGTATAAATAATGACTCGTGTATTTCTAGTGCGAGACCTGGTGCTACAGCTACACGAGACATATGGGCATGAGTATCTTGATTTACAACCGCATTCAATATGTGCTCTAGTGCGACGATTAGCACACAACCTGTACCTTCTCTCTCTGTGTTAGTAAAAATCCTGTGTGTGTCTGTTTTACTTGACGACTTTTATAAGCGGGTCTCTGATCAAGTACACAATCCTGAATATATATGTACTAACTAACCAACATAGACATGGGCTTCGCTATTTAACACCGCATTCAATATGGCTCGCTTGTAGCTCTACAAAGGCGATGATTCAACTCAACTCAAAGCAGCATTCTTGTGAAGATTCACCTTGTGATAGAGCTACATGAGACATATAGGCGTGGTATTCGTGATTTAAAAGTACATTCAATAAAAATCTCGTGTTGCTCTAGTGCGACGACACCTCAACTTAACCCAGAGCCTTATTGAAGTGAAGAGGACTTCGTACTAGAAGTACATGAGGGATATAGGCAAAGACTTCGCGATTTCAAACCACATTTCATATAGCCTCGTTTAGTTCTAGAAAGGAGATGAATAAACTCAACTCAGTTCAAAGCTGCAATAAAGAGAAGTGCACTATTTCCCTCATATAGCTCTAGTACAAGGTGGCCTCTATATTGAATGCGGTTTGAAATCGCGTTGTTCATGGCTATATGCTTCATGTAGCTTTAGTACGAGGTGTCCTTTTCACTTGAATGCGGTTTTGAGTTGAGTTGCATTATCTTCGCACTAGAGCTACACGAGGGCTATATTGATTGATGTTTTAAATCGCGATTCCAATGGCTATAACCTTCATGTAGCTCTAGTAAGAGGTAAAATCTTCACTTGAATGAGGTTATGAGGTGAGTTAATAAATCGTCGCACTAGAGATACACAAGGGATAAATATTGAATGTGGTATAAAAACTTAAGCCTCACGTAGCTTTAGTGCAAGGTCCTCTTCCCTTGATTGCGGTTTTGAGTTGAGTTGAGATAAAAAAAATCGTCGCACTAGAGCTACACAAGGGCTATATTGTATGTGGTTTTAAATCGCGAAGCCCATGGCTATATCCCTCACTTAGCTCTAGTTCAAGGTGCCACTTCCCTTGATTTGAAATATAGTCGCACGAAAGCTACACGAGGAGAATTATTGATTGCGGTTCTAGATCGCGATGCCAATGGCTATTTCCCTCATATAACTAGCCTAGTACGAGATGACTTCTTCACTTGAATGCGGCTTTGAGTTGAGTTGAGATGATGTAGTCGGACTAGGGCTAAACTTGGGCTAGATTGAATACAGCTTGAAATAGCGTTGTTATGACTGTACCCTTTCATGCAGCTCTAGTTCGATGCCTCCGGAGAAAGTTGTGGTTTTGAGTTGAGTTGAAAATCTTCGCACTACAGCTACACGAGGGCTATATTGATTGCTGATTTAAATCGCGATTCTAATGGTTATAACCTTCATGTAGCTCTAGTACGAGGTATAATTTTCACTTAATAGAGGTTACGAGGTCAAAAAAGTTAATATATATCGTTAAACTAGAGATAACAAGGGCTATATTGAATGTGGTATAAAAACGCGATACCCATGGCTATATGCCTCACGTAGCTTCAGTACGAGATGCCTCTTCCCTTGAATGTGGCTTTGAGTTGAGTTGAGATAAGTGATCGTCGAACTAGAGCTTGGGCTATATTGAATGCGGTTCTAAGTCGCGATGTTGGTTGGTTGGTAGACATATATATTCAGGTTTGTGTGCTTGGTCAGCGACCCGCTTATAAACCTTCGTCAAGTAAGACAGACACAACACACACATAAGTGGATCCATCTAATTTTTAGAGACAGAGGCCAACTAGAGGATCCCCAGAATTGGCTTGTCACCCCCAGAGGTATTGATTTGGTATGGGAACTTAGAGGACTTTCGGACCCAACAGATTTAACGAGCACGTACTCCGCATATACTCGGTAGGTCTTCAGTGGTACCGGGACTCGATCGCAAGACCTTCCGATCCCGAGATCGAGACGCTGACCACTAGGCTCACTACGGCCCAAGTCGCGATGTCCTTGGCTTTATCCGTCGTTGAACTAGAGATAACAAGGGCTATATTGAATGTGGTATAAAAACGCGATACCCATGGCTATATGCCTCACGTAGCTTCAGTACGAGATGCCTCTTCCCTTGAATGTGGCTTTGAGTTGAGTTGAAATGAGTGATCGCGTCGAACTAGAGCTTGGGCTATCTTGAATGCGGTTCTAAGTCGCGATGTCCTTGGATTTATCCGTCATGTAGCTATAGTGCGAATGACCTCCTTATTTATTGTGGCTTTGAGTTGAGTTGACTTTAACTTTCGTCGCCCTAGAGCTACATTGAATGCGATATTAAATTGCGAGGCTCATGGCTAATTTCCCTTTTGTTTCTTTTAGTGCGGGGTCTGAATTTTCACTTTAAATTTCGATTTAAATTACCCTAGCCCATTGGGCCCCAAAACCCCCTTTTTTTAGCGTATTTCTTTAAAGCCTTTGGTATTTCCCCCAGCGAGGAGGGTTAAAAATAATGAAACCCCTGTCATACAAGGGCCATTATGATACACTTTATGGGTGTCATAAAACCCCCTTTATTTATCTAACTTTCATTAAATTTTTTCCCCCCAGTTTAGAGGTGTCGGCTCGTCACTTGACTGTGGTTCTTTTTAAATTTCGGGTTTTCAAAGATAATGCAA
>JAFNEN010001207.1:0-62573 GCA_019343175.1 Oedothorax gibbosus
AATTGAGGGTTTTAAAAATAAAAGTGAAACTTTGCTTTTTTTTTTTACCCCCAATTTTGAATTTTCTGTGCACTTTCTTCAACATATAAAATAAACCATAAAAAGAACTCTATTGTGATATTACAACAATCCAAACTGAATATATCACATAAAAAAATTTTTTGTTTTTATTTCAAATAAAGTTTTTCGTACGTTTAACGAAATGGCAACAGTGAAAATATTGAAAAAAAAAATGGAATCGCATGTTATTTAAATTTTTAGATTAAATTTTTAGTTATTTAAATTTTAAATAAATTTCCCTAATTTAAATTTTTTAATGAAATTTGGAATGTAGCCTAATCTGATTTTTTTTTTTTAAAATGACTCATTGCACTTGTCTGTGGGACTTGTGGATGGAAAAACGTAAAAATTTGAATAAAAATGGAAATTCCCCATGTTATTTCAATTAGATTAAATTTTTTAAATTATTTAAATTTAAATAAACTTTAATTTAAATTTTTTAATGAAATTTTGGAATGTGCCTAATCTGATTTTTTGCTTCAAAATGACGTATCCCACTTGTCTGTGGGATTGTGGTTCTTTCTGTGAAAGGGGGGACGGACAGACGGGGAACCGGCCCTGTTAAAAAACGTAGGGGTGGAAGCTAAAAAATTGACCATGGGGGCAAGTTTCCAATCTTGCTTCAGTAAAACAAAGGTTGCTGTTTTATTAATGGTATGAAACTTGCAATCTTTATTACATAGAATAAAAATAAAACGTTATTTTAATAGTGTATTTATAAAGCAAATATAAAAAATTTTTGAATTAGGGCAATCAAATGTACATCTAAACTTAATTTATTTCATTTATCGGTTTAACCAGTTTTTTCACTTAACAGCTTCCCCTTCGGTCTCATTTGGGCCGGTTAAATAGGGGGGTCTTTTGTATATTTATAAATTGTGTTTCTTTTTTTTTGTTTTTAAAAAAGAAAAAATATAAACCTAACCTTTTAACAGGACCAGCTGGGAAGAAAGTGGCATTGATAGTTTTTATCAACACTAGTGGTTCCGCTGTTTGCTTCTCTCTGTTTACAGGGTTTACCAGTATCAATTGTAAGTTACATAAAATTTAATGTATTATCTTATACGGGAATGGTTCCCAAATTGTTGTGAAAAATGAAAACAAAGACTATGTTTTTTCTTCAAAAAAGGGGTCTTTTCTTCCAATTTAACAGAAGTTATCTGGACAATATAACGTTTAAAACTATGGGATATATATTACATTAATTGAACCCCTAAATGGGCTCAATTTTAAGATAATTTGTAAAACTTGATGATAACTTGATGTTCGAAATGCAAAACGTTTATATGTATGTATACGTGTACGTATGTTTGTATGCATGTATTTCATTTTTTTTTTTTCCCAAAACATTAGGTTTTGGTGTGTATTATTTTTTAAAATCTGGGAACAAGAAAAAAACCATAAGTTATAAGACAAATAAGACAAATTAGAAAAAAGTATTTATAAGTCTATTCTAAAAATTTCTCACATATTCCAAAACTGAAAACATTCGCACTTTTAAAAATTTTCCCTTTAGTTTTTTTATAACAAAAAAACTAACTACTTTAATATATATTTAATTTAAAATTTTAATATAAAAATATAATAAAAATAAATAAAAATTTTTTTTTATATATTAAATTTTTTAATATTTAATTATATTTAATAATTTTTAAATAATATTTAAATATATATTATTATATATACTTTTATATATTATATATATATATATATATATATATATCTATATATTATTATATATATATATATAATATATATATATAATATTTTATATATAATATATATATATATATATATATATATATATATAATATATATATATATATTTGTTTATTTTAAAATATATATATATATATATAATATATATATATATATTTAATATATATATTTATATATAATATATAATGTAAGTCAAGACGCCCTTTTCTAACTGCCAGGGAACTGTATAACATATTAACTGTAAAAAATTTTATCCACCCAAGATGGCAGCGCCACTTGGCTCTATTATTTAAACTACGCTAAACCCTTTTGGGGCCCCTTCCCTTTTTTTGCTGGGAAACCTTTACCTGACACCTGTGCTTTACCCCGGGGAAAACGCCGGTGGAAAGCTAACGAGGCTTAACAGTCTCACTTTAACCTTTTTTTTAACTCTGCCATGCACTTTTCCCTTTAATTTAAAACTCACCATTAAGAGGAAGAATTGTGATGTTTTAATTGAGAAAAACCCCCAGACGACCCACAGAACCATGGGGCCCGTCCGGTCTTCTTCTTTCAACGAACCCAACGGCCAACGGGGCCCAAAAAAAATGGCGCGTCGTAGCCACGCCGCCCATCGTTCAAGGACGGTCAACTCCCCCAGCATCTTCTTCCATCCAGAGGGTTTTAAAGGACACAACCCAAAATTCTGCCTATGCCTCATCATCGTATTCGGCCAATTCCCCGCTCGCACCAACGTCTGAATTACTTTTGAAAAAAAGAACTGAAAAATCTCTGCATCATCGTACAACGGCCAAAATTCCCCGCCGAACCAACGTCGTATCACTTCCCGAAAAAGAAAATTTAAAAATTCTGCATCGCATAAAAACGGGCCAATTCCCCCGCCCCCACCAACGTACTCCCTAGACGCCGACCCGAAAAATATATATATAAATTTTTATAATAATTTTAGAATCTCGTCATTTCAGCAGAATCGTTCATTTTTAAAATGGCCGGGGGGCGAGATTAAAAGGATTTTTATAAAATTTTAAATATAATACCAAACAACAAATTTTTTTTTGTATTTTTTTTTTTTTCATTTATATTTTTAATGCATTCAAACACTTTTAAATTAAAAGTACTTTTGATTGAAAGTAGTTAGGTTTTTTGTTATAAAAAGACTAAAGAAATTTTAAATGTGCGAATGTTTTCAGTTTTGGAATATGTGAGAAATTATAGAATAGACTTATACTACTTTGCGAGTCACTACTTTGCGAGTCACTCTACAAATCGTAAAAAACACACATTTTGTTCATTTGTCCTACCTAACCACATAGCTGGTGAGAAAAAGAAAATTCCAACTCACGGTTCCTTATATACAGTTCTAATACGCGATAGCTTACAATCAACTAGCAAAAAAATCTTTAAAAATACATTTTTCTGATTTGAAGTGTTTTTTGATAAAAAGCGTGATGAGCTTCAAACAAACAACCAGCTTAAAAATCATCGAAAATAATATACATATTTTGCTTATTTGGGCTGCTTTTTCATGATAATTTGACAATCTAGCTATTAGACCAATAATAAATTTTTCGATCTAGGATTATTTCATGTGTCACAAATTGCTTTAAGTCTCGTTTTCACTTTTCGCCCGAGCTCTATTATGAAACAAACGAATACTCAAATTTAGAATATTATGAAGTACAATTTAGACTACAATAATATTAAAAAAAACTTATGTAAATGTGATTGAATTTAGTGTTTTAAATAAAAAAAATAGTACTTTTTACTGTAAATAAAGATAATAGGCACGAATTGTTTCACATAAATAACAAACTCAAAAAAAATATCGAAACAAAGTTTACTTTATTTCTCTAAGGGTTAAATATACAACCTTCATCCAGTACATATGAATAGTTGTTACTTTGAAAAATTTTGCAGATTGATATAAATGTGTGCCCAGTACCTAATGCTTCTCTTATGGTTGTCCAGTTTGTTTGGTATTTTCTGAAATCTTTTCCTGAGCCTGAAACATTAGAAATACAATATTTTAAAAAATATGTTGCAGACGGGATGAAAAATTCGGGTAGACAGAAAAAAAATAGATACCTGATGTCATATATATATACAAAAAAAATAATCAATACCTATATTCCATTTTAGCCTACTTTTCTTTTTTTAATTCAAAGAATTAAAAAAATGAAAAAGTAGGTATTGGAAATGCGGTCGATGTCCGTCTGTCTTTTCTGTCCGTACCCCCCTTCCAAAATCAGTTTCTAATCAATCGGATCTTAAATATTCTTTTTTTTTAAAAAAGCTATGACCTCAAAGACCCAATTTTAATTACTTTTTGTCCGCCTATCTGTACGTCCGGACGGACATAAATCTACTATCTGTCGGCGAATTTCCCATTGATTTAGCATTGAAATTCAATTTTGAGTCATTTAAATCACTGTTGCCAAATAAGCAATGGTGTGAGAAACTTTATTTATTTAAAAATATTTGAAGCAAAAATAATTTGTTCATGAATCAGTTTGGAATGACGTCATAAAATGTGCACAAAGTGATTCTTTTATTGTTCATTAATTTTTTACCAAGAAAGTGGCAAGGAATATTTTTTGCATACAATTATGCTTAGTTTTAATTTACATTTATTTTTTGCATACAATTCTGCTTAGTTTTAATTTACATTTATTTTTTTAATGCAGTTTGGAGTAGTTCATTATTTTTGTTATTATAAATATTTCATTATTCTTTGAACTACAAATAAATCGAGCAGACGATAAATAATATTAAGTTATTTGTGAAAGAATATTAAGGAAAATAGTTGATTTTTGGCTTTTAGACGTTTAAATTATAGCTGGATGTTGTGTGTTTAGCGATTTTTTTTCTAATGTGTGTAAATCTAGTGTAGAAACGATTGTTGATGATATTTCTGTATGGACCCCCGTTGTTTCCCGATTAGAATTTCAGTAAGTATTTAAGTACACAGAAGTAGGCTATTTTAGTTCTTTAAGAACTTCTTGTTTTTAGTTTTTTCTAATTAAAAATAAAGTAGGATAAAAAAAAATCATCATTAAGGTTCTTAAAATGCGAAATCTCGAAATTACTAAGCAATAAAAACTTAATTTTAAGAAATTAGAAACCGCAACCAAATTGAACTGAATTAAAATATAAAAAGGAAGAAATCAACTAAAAAATCTATCTAAATAGGTACACAAATACCTGTTTATTTTATTATTTTTGATTATTTTTTTTGTAAAAACTAATAATTTAGCTTAAATAATAGAAAGTTTAGTACTCAAAAATACTTGGTCTTGAAACAAAAAGCGGATTTTTTTTCGGGGGGGGGGGGGGGGGGGGGTCTTCACAAACCCTTTCCACAATACAATTCTATAAGACTTTAGAAAAAGTTGGAAATCTAATGGGGCTGTGACAGGACTTTCATTAATTCATGACGAAAATTTTCAATTGTTTTATTTCACCAGTCATCCGAAATGTGGAATTATGATGGAAGAAAAGTGACATAAATCCTTTTCGTTACACCACGTTTAGGTTTAACGTTGAACTAAAAAGTTGGTGCCGCGGAAGAACCTATCAATAGTAAAATCTACTATCAAATGTTGATTGCAGCTAAATACAAATTAATATTTGGTGAAAAGTCCAACCAAATTTTGTACAATGTGAATGACATCATACCCTGCCAGTGTATTTCAAAAACAAAACATCAAAATATTTAAAAGGAATTGTTAGTCTCATACATTTAATGCAATACGTTTGAAATCCTAACTTCAGTATAAAGAAAAAGCCGCTTTTCTATGTTAATCCTGTTTTACTAGTGTATAGTGTAATCTATAATAATAAAAATGAAGTTTTGTATGTATGTGTGTGTGTCTTATAGATTCATAAACTAGACGTTTGTTTGACTCGTACCTTGGCACAAATGCGTGTTCATGCTTAGATTATGATTTTTGAACTTTCAGGTTTCAAAATGTTCTATTTTTAGAGAAAATTCGAATTTTCTGAAAAACTACACCACTTTGGCTCAAATCCGATCATTTTTTTTTTACTTTCCTGATGCCATCTGCTGAAAAAATTAAATAAAACTTTTAACAAAAATAATTAAAATTGAAAATGTTTATTTTATTCTGTTGTCATTACCTTCAGAAACTAATTTCATTATTTGAAAAATAATTGACATGTTTCAAGTGACGTAATTCCGCCAGTTTCCATTCCCGGATTTTATTATGGGTTTATTTGATGATTTTTTCATTGATTTTCTGTTGACTGCATGTATTCATATTTAAGCAATAAATGTATAGTTAAGCTATTACTGTGAACTATGATGGTTAATAAATGCCATCGCACTAGAGCTGCATATTAGTGTTTTATGTCTTTATTTTTTCGCTAAATACGTTGCCAAACTCGCCAAATGGGCAATTTCTTTTATAAATAATTTATAAGCTGGTCGGTTGTTTGACGGTCATTGTGTTAGAGCTGTATAATGGGTGTGTTTGTAGCTATATCTATTTTCTCGCCAAATTATTTCCCAAAACGCGCCAAATGAGCTAAAAGGTTTTATGTATTTATGAGGGAATTGTGATGACACTTATGAGTGCATTTTATAGCGTATTTATCATTTTGGAATTTTAAAGCAATGAAACGGGATTTTATACTTTAAAACGAGAGGGAACAATAACATAAGTTTATGATCCTATAACAGGTTATATGGTACACATATTTGGAACGATTTGATATTTTTTTAATCCGTGCGAAGGACGGGTATAAATTTGCTAGTGTTAAAATAACTTTGGCAAGAGAGTTGTTCATATTTTTTTTTTCCAATAAAGCCAAATAAAGTAAAGTTTCCAATTAAATTATCCCATAATAAAAGTTTCCTTCTATCTTAAAAAAAATCTATCAGAAAATAAACACAATGTTAACGTAAATACTTACTTTTTAACCCAACATCCAGCTGCGATAGATGTAATTGAGAATAACAATATTCCAGAAGCTAAAATCACAAGGATGCTAATAGCTGGTGTATCTGTAACATAAAATATTTTTTTTAAATTGTATTTGATACATTATTCAAATATATTTCTTTTAATATATTCGCCTAACTTACAAATAAAAGATTCAGAGAAATGTATCATTTTAATTTCATGTTTCTTTTACGTAGTAAATTAAATAATTTCAGAACTATAAGTATCCGAATCAATTCAAACCGAACTAAAACAAAAATTTGTTTTATATACTTATCTTTAATCTAATTTTTGTTGCCTACGACGTTTTATTTGTTGATTTTATGGCTACTAATTAACTACTTAAGGTGTCTTTCATTAAAAAAACCTTTTGCGTAAAAATCAACCAGATAGTTTGTATCAATTCATTTGTATTAAAGCTGTTTTATAACAAGCACTTATATGTTAGAATATGTTTTACATATGAAGAACAGCATAGGAACTTACACTGCATAACCAGGGCATTTTCGCAATGTCTTCCATAATATCCCTCATAACAACTAAAACGAAAGAAAACCATTAAATATATTCAAATCGGTTATTAGTAGAGATGTGTAGAAAAAGAACACCATGCTCTTTCGAACATGTTCTTTAAAAAAGAACTGGAGCATTATGTTCTTTGTTTTTGAAAAAAACTGTTCTTATTAATGATTTTTTCATCAGAATTTAATTTAATACTTTAAAGCATTTTCTCTTTTGAAATTGCAGATTTCAATTATAAAATTATTTTCTATCAAAATAAAAAAACATACGATCTTTTTGTATGTTCTTTGATGCTTTTTTGCAGTGCGATAGCTCTTTGCTCCGTTTCGGAACAGTTCTTTTTTTTTTAAGTTGCTCCGTTACGGAGCAGTTCTTTTTCGCGAACCCGCAAACTGGCGTAGATAGTTCCGAATCGCTCCCCACTTATACACTGCGATGCAAAAGTTTAGACAATGACGTTTTTTAGCTGTAAAATTTAGAATTGTGATGGTAGAATTACAAAACACCCCTAAACATATTAAATAAATATTTTGAAATGCTATAATTGAAACATAATTGTTTGATTTGCTATAAAAAAAAAATTTCATAAAATAAAAATTTGTACGATGCAAAAGTTTAGACACAAATACGAGATTATGCTAATTTAAAGTAGATAATGGCCTAATTTTGCATATTTATTAATGAATAGAATTTGATAAATTGAAAAAACACGATATCCGGTGAACTAAACAGATTTAATACGATATTGGTTCAATTTTACACCAAAAAGACAATATAGCCACTTTAAATATTTATTCAAATCATATTTGCTTCAAATGTACAATTTGACATCTCTAAATACGAACCGAATACCTACCAGTCAATCACCTTAAAGTTTTGGCACGAATTCGTGGATTTAGAGACATGCATTGACAAATTTTCTTGATGAAAAGTGCAGTCTTTCCCATATAAAATCACAAAATAGCGGCATATTATTCTTTTTTGCACTTTAGTACAATGCAGAGATAGTCACCTATTCAAAAACGACAAAAAAGTCGTTCATTTTAACGTAAATTCACTCCACACCATTACGAAAGTTCCTTCTTTATACTAGTTTGAAATTTCTTGAGAAAAAACGGTTTCTTTGAACCGGTTACAATTTAACCGGTCTCTTTAGTGCTATTTAAACACGTTCAGTTTAACTGAACATTGAAAATAACCTTTTGAAAACACCGGTTTTTCCCCTCAAAAACTATAGCATAAAGAAGGAACTTTCGTAATGGTGTGAAGTGAATTTACGTTAAAATGAACGACTTTTTTTGTCGTTTTTGAAGAGGTGACTATCTCTGCATTGTACTAAAGTGCAAAAAAGAATAATATGCTGCTATTTTGTGATTTGATATGGGAAAGACTGCACTTTTCATCAAGAAAATTGGTCAATGCTTGTCTCTAAATCCACGAAATTCGTGCCAAAACTTTAAGGTGATGGACTGGTAGGTATTCGGTTCGTATTTAGAGATGTTAAATTGTACATTTGAAGCAAATATGATTTGAATAAATATTTAAAGTGGCTATATTGTCTTTTTGGTGTAAAATTGAACCAATATCGTTATTATATCAGTTTAGTTCACCGGATATAGTGTTTTTTCAATTTATCAAATTCAATTCATCAATAAATATGCAAAATTATGCCATTATCTACTTTAAATTAGCATAATCTCGTATTTGTGTCTAAACTTTTGCATCGTACAAATTTTTATTTTATGAAAAAAAAATTGTTATAGCAAATCAAACAATAATGTTTCAATTATAGCATTTCAAAATATTTATTTAATATGTTTAGGGGTGTTTAGTAATTCTACTATCACAATTCCAAATTTTACAGCTAAAAAACGTCATTGTCTAAACTTTTGCATCGCAGTGTAAGCTCCCACCAATATACATAAATGAAAATCAGCTTTTTACATACTTGCATACATAAAGAGAACTGTCGTAGCCTGTAAGTTCGCATGTTCCATGAACACAGGTTCCATAAGTGCATACATCTAAAAAAAATAGCACATTAATTTGAAGCATATTGGCATACGATATTTTTGTTTGGTTTTTATGATAGAAAAACGCGTTCTTATGCATTTTTTTTTTATGGAAGGTGCAGTCATTTGAACTGGAAGGGCACTCTTGGTCGGAATTTCGAACCCTTAATACTTTGAGTCCTAGGGTACAGGAATTCTAATCAAATGCTTCAAATTTTAAAATGTATAATTTGCAATTTAGATACCTTAAATTGGTCAACAATAAAATTGCATTCCAAAACATTGTTAAAAAATATTTATATAAAAAAACTTATTAAATCAAAGGGAATGTTTCAGATTATGTGCGCTCTTTTTTTCATTTTTCATGTCCTGCAATTTCATAGGTTGTTTCGGTTTCACTTTCAAATGACCTTCATAGATTAAAAGAAACTTTCTTTCTATGCAAGCTTTCTTTAACAAATGATTTCAACTACCAACAGCGCAGCAAGAATTTAACATTTTAAAAATTAAAGAAATAAAATATTCTTAGGCAACTCACTTTCGAAATCTGAAACAAAAGTAATTCGAGACAAAAAATGAAAGCAAGACCGCTGGAGCTGTCGACACTTATGGCGTGAAACAACCCCATTAGCACAAAGTAATTGCAATGATTTTTTTTTTCATTTTAATAGACAAAAATTAGAATTATCTGCAACACCATTTGTTATAGAAACATTTTAATGAAGGCTCATCATGTTAATACTTTTAATAAAATATGGTCATTTAAATTATATTTGTATTTTGTTTATGGCAAGGCTGCATTGATTCATACATTAGTTCGTCAAATACAAAACTACTACTTGGCTTAACGGCATATATCACACGAGCGAAAATTTTCCAAACATGAACTCAACCATATTTTCAAAGCAAAACTCAATCGTTGGAGGTAATCTGCCATCTTCTATGAAAATGTATGTTAAAGAAAGTATCGTCAACCCCACATGACCTGAAACCTAGTATTTGAACCAATCTGATGCAGATAGTTTACTGCTTTTGTTACAGCGAAGAGATACTACGGCATTGGAAAGATGGCGGCTCTTATGCGGCCCTTTTTCAATTGCTGATCTTTCAAATTCGTAGATTCAGCCAACATTGATGAACAAATATAAATTTGCACCGAACATGTGGATAAAGTTCTATTTATGCCTTTTGGGTTAGTATGCTTGAGTTATTTACAAGATCATATTCTAATGTGTACTTAATAGCGTATGATGAAAAACTGCATTCACATGGACGCTCATTCCTTCAACCCCTTCAACTATCAACGCAATGTGATCATGAACTGTTATCTCAATTTCGACAAAGTTTGGCAGAAGGTGGCCAACGTTAAATAACCGATTGCTTGCAGATTCTATTTTCGGGCAGTCATAAATAGAATTTCATGTTTGGCGAAAATTTATGTTCATCGATATTGGCTGAATGTGAGCAGGCGCAATATCAGCGATTGAGAAAGCAGTAGCATAAGAGAAGCCATCTAGAAAACGACGTAAAAAATACGTAGTATCTCTTCTCTGAGACAAAAAGCAGTAATCTATGCATCTGATTGGTTCAAATACCAGGTTTGATCAACCATGTCGTTTGGGGTTGATAACGTTAAAGATATTTTCTTCAACCACAACTTCCATAGCAAACGGCAGATTTTACATCCAACTTTTGAGTTTTGCGTTGAAGATCTTGTTAGGTTGGAGAATTTTCTCTCGTGTGATTTGCCTTTAAGACTCGTTTCGCAGGTAACGGTTTCGGTAAACCACGTGTTCGGTAATGGTCGCAGTACCTACAATGCCACATGATTGCAGTTACAATGTTGAGTCATTGGATCTTTCACGTGCGACTTATGCCGCAGTTTCAATAAGTGGAAGCAAAAAATTTTCGCACTTCAAATTCACCTCATATTGCCACTACTTGACTGAAAACTGCCAACAGCCGGCACCGTGATTACGGCGAAGATTACCGGAACCTTTGCATGTGAAACGAGCTTATGAGGGATGTTCACTTCAGTTCCATAGACATAATATATGCATTAGTTTTGAAATCTTAGCTTCTCTGAAAGTATTGTTTTACAACTTGAGCATTTTTTCAGTTTGCCTGAAAATCGCAATAATAACAAAACAAATATAATTTGTAGGAAAATATCCTAGCGGGAAAAAAATAAAAAGCTGATTAGTCCCCTACACCTAAAACCATATTAGTTTCGAAATCCCAACTTCTATATGAAGATATTGTTAATAGGAATAACAACATAACAAAAACAATTAAAAGGGAAAATATCATTTGTTTATTCAATTACAAATTCATTATTACGAGTTATTAATTAAGAGTTAAAAATAGTTTCACCATGAGCTCATAATTTATTTTCATTGTGAAACTTCAAAACATAATAATTAAATACCTAGATGACATTTTTCTCCAAATTTGTTTTATTTTGCTGTTACGATTTTCCAGCCTACTGCTTACTTGTGGCAAAGCAGGAAATTGATAGAAATTTAAATTTCAAATATAATGCATGAAGTCAATGGAACTCCCTCTTAAGAAGGACTTCCAAAACAAAACTACCCACACCATGTTAACCTATGGAGAAGTTAGACATAGTTTTTCATAACTTGCATCCTCAATGTTTCTTCTTCTTCTTCGGCACTACAGCTTATAGGACAGGCCCAACCCGTCTCAATGAGTTTATGCCATCTTTAAATATCGGAAACAATTGACCTCCATTTAGTGGCACCGATCAATTGGAGGTCTTTTTCTACACTGTCGAGCCATCTGGTGGGTGGACGGCCTCTCTTTCGGGCTCCATCTGGTTTTGCAAAATTTACTTTTTTAGTTGGTTCGCTGTCGTCTGATCTGTAAATGTGTCCTATCCATCTAATACGATTTGCGATTTCCATCTAATCCGTCGCTACTACTGCGATTTCGCTGCGAACTATAGTAAATATTACGATTCGTTGAACTCTGGTTCTAGCGAAATTCAGCAATCCGTCTTGAACCAAAACTGTATTATAAAAATAACTCGACATTACTTCTATTATAAGAATCGGTAAATATTTAAAATGCGATCATCGTAACAAGTCTCTGAAAAAATCTCAGTTACGATTTCATTTAATTTGTGTTCAAAATTTTCTTTTTTCTTAAAAAAAAAACACATCGGCTTCCATCGGTATACCGATATTTTTCAAAGCCGATGAACTGATTTCTCTAAGTTAACTTGGGGTCCGATGGCTAATTATTAAACAATATGTGCATTCTTGCAACCAGAGACCGATTTGAGCGGTATCAAATCGCAATTTGCGATGCAAATTCACTGAAACAGCGATAAAAATAGTCAACTGAATCGCTAGAACTACGATGCTTTTTTTTTTTAACGATTGTCTATTTTTTCTTAGCACCGTAATTTTTGTGAAACTAAGTTTAAATTTCAATAAATAATAAGTTCAAATAACAGATTCTAACAATAAAGATATTAAAATTTAATTAAAATGTGAAGATGAATTAAGATTGGATTACACAAATTTTCTTTAAATCTCGGCCAGCCAGTGCAATATCCCATTAGAAGAGTAGTCCAATAATGCTTCAGGATTGACTTATAAAGGCGCGTTCACATGTTCGTGAAACCTTATAATCCCGTTCACATGTATTAGCCGGCATTCCGGAAATGACGTATTGGGTACGTCACATCCTGTTTGCTTGCTTTTGATTTGATGCTCGAGCTTCGAGATCTTGTCCTTGTGTTCTTTTTAATGTTTCTTTGTTAGCGATGTCGTCGCAAGAATTACTAAAAACAATTCTTTTGTTAAAAATTCGTGGACAGACAGCTATCGATTTTATTGATGATGAAGAAAGTAGGAGGTTGTTGCGAATACAAAACTGGATTCATTTGATTTCCAAAGTAATAAACTCCACTTTACAATTGGCCTTCCCAGAAAGATCTTTATGGTCATACGAAGCTAATAAAAACGACTTCAGCATGGGTCCACTTGCTCGCCATTTTTGCTTTTGTTGTGAGTGATCACCAAAGCCGAAATGCATCAGGGGGGGGGGGGGGTAATGAAATCATTACTACCCAGGCAGTGGGTACATTTTCGCAACCGCAATTTCCCCTACAGAAGGATTTTCTTTCCCGATAGCCGGCATTTGCCCTGCATGAGAACGGGCCCTTAGCTGCCTAATAATTTTCGCGAAATCTACCGATGACGTCACACTGCATCAGAATGATTGACAGTTCTCTGGCTCTGCGTGATCAGAAGAGTGTCTCGGTTTATTTTTGTAGCTACGGTTCAGGCCAAGTCGGATCAACCAGAATATTTTCTTCTGATCAAGTGTCCAACTCACGGTGTCCGTGAGTCGTAATTACATGAACACCTTGAATTAAATTTTATTGTTTATGGTTGAACCTTTTTTCTACTTTGGCCTTTACTGGGGTTTCTGATTTTAGATAATTTTTAGTTTTAAAAAAATTCAGTGTCAGCATATACACCTTTTATATATTTAGGCTTCGAGTCCTTGAACTTTCTTTTGGAAAAGTGCTTCAATTTTTTTTTTGTAACTTTGTATGAACCATGTTAAAAAGAACATGTATTGAAAAACCAAAAGTTGGGGATTTCAATCCCAAAGAGGCAGTCAAGAATTTTTTTTTGCCAAATCCGGCACCTCAATATTCCGTATGGAACTGCCAACGACTTTTTAAAAAAACTTTTTGTCCTGTGTTGCTAGTAGTAATAAATTATTAAGTCCCTGAAAAAAAAATAAAGGTCATTGAAAAAGATATAAAGGTCCTTGAGAGTCTCTGTAAAGCATCGTTTTCCTTGTCAGCTTATATAAAAACATTCTAATTAACTTAATTCCATGTCAGTAGTAAAGTCTCGGGTAAGTTTTAAGTGAAAAACAATGACTATAGAAAACAGAACTACAGAATGTGTCTTGGCACAAAGCTTTTTATAGAATTATTTTGATTTGCTTAAAACTAAAGTATGATTTTTTCTCGGAAGAGAAAACAGTTAAAAAAATATATATATTTTGTTAAAGTTCTTTCTTTCAGCTGTTATTAATTGAAAACAGTTTGGATTTGGCGTTTTTGCGTAATTTGCGGGAAATTGTAGATTAAATTATCTCTATAGGTTAATATGGGGGGGGGAGGAAGTTTAGTTTTCCGAAATCCATGTTACCATAACAACTAGTTACTGTATATACACTATAGGAAATGAAACCAACCTTCACAGTAGTTATAGAGTGACATCTTCTTTCCCATCGGACATTTACACACTCCAATGGTCCCTTGGCGTACGCAATCTGCCCCCTTAGAACGACAATCGAATGTCACGGAGTTACAGACATCTAATTCGCATCGGTCGCCTATGAAGGGTTCGCGACACAAGCAGAAATAGCCCGGGCCATCTCTGTCACAGATACCGTCGTTGCGACAGTCTGCGTTCGATTGACAGGTGCCTGAAAAAAAAGTACACACTGTAATAAAAATACGTTAGATTACAGAAAGTTCCTGGCAGAGGTTGCCAGAAAATACCTGTAATGTTACGGACAAAATATGTTGACAGAATTTTCCCGCAGCAAAGCCATACAGAAAAAATTCGTGCCTAACAAGTATTTTCTGTATTGTTGGGTACTTTAAAAAAAGAGAACGTCAAGCCAAAACCGTGTAGGTAAACCATCGTATATACGTCTCATAAAGGTGTTCACAAAATGGGAACATTTTCGTTTGCACGTCACTTCTGCAATAAAGGGCAACACTGACATTTTTCAACCCTAAGGTGGAAAGATCACGGGTCTCCAAATCAAAGTGCCTCTGTGTTAATCCTATTGAAAAATGATTTTCTAAACTAAAATTTATCCGGCTGTATTGATTATTTTTTCAAACGGTTTGTTTATATGATAAATAATTTCAATTGGCCAGTTTAAAACTGTAAATTTAAAGGGAATTCTTTTTACTGATTAGGTGGTATAGACCAATTACATATATTTGAAAAGAAAAAAATAAAAACACTTACGTGAGCAGATGTCGGTTCCTCGTCTTTGATCATAACCATCCTTGCAAAAACACAATTTTTCCCCCAACCAATTGAGACGACAACTTACAGAATTCTCACCGCAATAACATTCTGAAAAAATAATAAATAAAAAAAATTATAGCTAATATAAAGTTAAATTTATATCTGCCAGAGTTTTTCTTTTCCGTTTCCGTAAAGGATATATCACATGAACGAAAATTTTCTAACCTAACTCTCAACTCAACCATATCTTCAACGCAAAACTCAAAAGTTGGATGTAATCTGCCGTCTGCTACTGCAATTTAGGCTGAAAAAAGTATATTCATCGTCGTTAACCCCACACGACCTCTGGTTGATCCAACATAGTATTTGAACCAATCAAATCCATATATTACTTCTTTCGTCGTAGCGAAGAGATACTTCATTTTCAAGCATACTAGTCTAGTAAACGAAGAAGTATCGAGGGAAATATTTGGAACACAATTTTTGACTTTGTAACTTTGTTTGGACTAGTTAGGAGGTAAACATATCAAAAGTCCTTGCCCCTGAGCCGAAGGGGGGGGGAGGGGAAGGGGGAAAGTCCCATTTTACTGTTTTTAGCTTATATCTCGAAAACTATGCGTCATCCTAATATAATTGTAATACACAAAATGAAAGCCGATTAAATTTTCTACAAGTTTCAGTACGAAGTTTTTAATATGTTGTATAGTTTCCGAGATATCCGCTCTTGAAAGTCTGTAATTTTGAAGGAAACGAAATTTGTTTCAAATTTTTCCTCATTCATAATTTGTTTCACATTTGTCCAGATAGCCAAAAAACTAAATATTGGCCCTAGAGGGGTAGAAAATTGAATTCTTTTCAATCTTACTTTACGATTTTATCTATTTTCCTTCAAATTTTAAAGCAGTTTCAGTGTCGAGCGGAATTGAACTGGCAGCCCCATAGAACTAATGCATTAGTTTTGAAATCACAACTTTTGTAAAAGAATTTTTTTGCCATGTTATCCCATTTTCACCAGGCATGAAAATCATCATCAATTTAAAACAAAATTTAAAAGAAAATAACATCCAGTTTCATAATTCGCTATCTGCTGTATATTTTTGGCATTTTAAAACTGACTAGATAACATTTTCGTTTTAAATTTGTTTCAATTCGATGTTATGTTGATTCCCGTACCTGGAGGAAAAGGGCTAACATGGCAAAGCAATACTTCTGCGGTCTACTTTGATGAGCAAATATAAATTTACTCCACACAATAGGAAAAAGCTCTACTTATGACTGCTTGAAAAAAGAATGTGCCAGCAAACGTTCATTCAACGCTTTTAACCCTATGTCCAACTTCGCGAAGTCGAAATCGAGATAAAAGATTGAGTTGCGTTGAGGGTTGGGTGTTGAAAGAATGAGCGTCCATGTTATATGTCCTTAACAATTGGGCCTGAGTTGCCAATATCGAAAATTGCTTCACCGAATTAGAGTTTCAATTCGAAATAGTTCTAATAATAATTCTATCAGTATTGTCTTCCGTATTTCCTAGCAAAATAAAATACAACACCACTTTTTCTTATTAAAAAAAATATTCATACTTACCATAAGTATTTGTAGTTATTTCACTCGAAAAATAGTCAGTGGTTGCATATTCTGAGTTCGTAGTGTTGAATTCTAAACAGTGCAAGAACATTTATTGGCTTAAATTTTAAAAAAGATGTTAAAAAATTATTTTTTTAAAGGTATGTTTGAAATTTCGAACACACTTTTAATGACAGAATTTTAACAATAATGACTCGTAAGACGTCATGAAATGTTTCTGTTATGAATTCCTTATTTACTAGCAAAATTCAAACTTATTTACCACAGTTTGCTTAGTAAATTTATTTATTCCTTACTTACCATTCTTATTTTTAGTAACTGGGCTAGTTGTAATACGATCACTGATTGTAGTGTCTGCTTGAGTAGTGTCAATTTCTAAAAAGAGTTTACAAAACTTTAATTATTTAATAATAATTATAGTAGGAATATTTGGATTCAATACCCAAGTTTTCACTCTTGGGCAATTCCATACATGACGGAATGACATTTGAATTGTAGAATTGAAGTAAAACAATTACCACGAAGCTATTTTTGAAGGAAAATTGGTTTTTCAATTTATATATTACTGTTAATGATTAAAAGATAATAAAAAAGTTGATTTTTTTTTAAAAAGTATTTTATTATTTCATTTTTGACTAACTTCTTTTTGTGTGACGGAATGACATTTTTGCAACCACGACTGCATCCTGGTACTTAAAAATGAAACTTCTGTGAATTAACAATACATTGAGTTTTTAAACTAATGCATATCTTAAATATGATATATAAGCTATGTAAAATTATAATTTAGAGCAACCTACCTGTAACATAGTTTAAGTTATTAACTGTCATTTGACGTGACGGAATGACTAAAGTTTCATAAATTTATATTAAATTAAAAGTGTGTAAAGTAATAAATTTAATATTTTTTATTATCTAGAATACTCATAAGATATTAAATATTACATTATATATATTTATTCACATGTGAAAAGTTTTTTAAACATGTATCAAGGACGATTTCCAACTCGTTGAAATGCTGGCTGAATTGGCAGAGCCAACCAATCTTTTTTGTCCACTAAGCATCTATCTTCTTTTTAGAGAAATGTGAATACATGTCCTTTATCGTCCCTGCTTTCTTAAACCATAATTTGAAAACTTGTAATATATTTTTAAACTTAATTTGTAAAAAGTACAGTTCCCTCTTAAAATATTTTTCTTTCTGCACTGTTTAAAGCCTAGATAGTTTTAAGATAAAAGCTTAAATCAATATACAGAAATTATCTTCAAATATCTGCGCAAAAAACATGAGAGTGAAGAAAACAACGTAATTATTGGTATAAATAATTTATTTGATAAAATTGTGTATGCCACCGCGTCTACTGTCAGTTTGTTTGTGTATATTGCTGAAGATGGCGAGCCTCGATCTCACTGAAAGCTGTACAATTTTCACCAAATAAACTATTTGCACCAATAATTACGTGGTTTTGTTCACTCTCACTCTTATCTTTATTCAATACTTGTTTAAAACTTGCATATGGCAATTAATTGGTTGGTTTTTCTTTGAATGGTTGTTGTAATTTTTTTTCTTCCAATGGGGCTGTCAAGCTTTTGCAGACTAGGCATATTCCCCAGAAATGAGAGCCATTTTTTGTGGCACCATGTAGGCGAATCGCGCTACTAATTTGGACGCTCGGATTACAATGAATCTGAGCTCTCTGTGGGTGTTAAAGCATGCCGAGATTTAATTTTGCCGAAAGAACCCAAGCCAAATCTTTTTCTTTTTACCAAGAAAGAAAGATGGCGCTCTTGCCATTTCGTACTCACCAATTTCACATTGTTTTCCGAAATATGAGGCTTTACAAGTGCAGTTGAAATCGATTCCTACCACTTCACACAAACCTGCGTTTTTACAAGGGCTAGGAGTACAGGGATCTATAGAAAAAAATTACTATTTATAATTCTGCTTAAGTTTTAAAATACCTTTTTCGTGTAACTTTAAATTTACTCGGGAGTTTACTGTTAGGAACTTTAAATTTCCTACATAAACTTTCAGTGATATAGTCTTCGTTTGTCTTACACGGTGTACGTACGAAATTGGATAAAGAAATTTAAGAGCAGTCTATGCGACTTACTTAAAAAACTAGGTACATATGCACAATACCTAGGAGCATTTATTTAATTATGAAAAAAAACTTTTTGAAAAATGTCCTTGGCATTTTTGGAGTCTACAAAAACCAAATGGACGATTTTAAATTTGCCGAACTTGTGTCTTTATAGAGTCCTTGGAGTTTCGCGATTTTATGGAATCACAAGAGTTTCGCCATTTTAGGATAACTGTCGTTCCAAAATTTAAGAAATCAAAATTTACCACAGCTTTTTTGCTAAGTGTTTGCAGATATTACAGTCGTCTGAGTTTTTTAAGTTTTTGTCAGAGTTTCTATACATTTGACACAATCAACACAATTTGGGGGTATTACAATAGCCCCATTTGGAGATTTTATAAAGTTCGCCTAAGTTTCGATATTTGTAGATCGATGTAGAACGATTTTAGGACTGCCAATTTTTTTGCGATTATATGATCACAGCAATGGTTTAAAATATTTGGGATCGGTGAAGATTTCTGAACTTAAGATAATTATTTTTGGTGAGATTCTTGGAAACTACAATATAAAAAGTTATTATTGAAGATTTTTTGAAAAACTGTAGTCGCGATAACTGCGACTAAATTTATTTTGTTGTAGCAAAATCGAAAAAACTGGTCGCACTTTGCGACTAGAGACTGTGAATTTCGAGCCCTGGTCTTATATTTTGTTTATTTAGATAAACTTTAGCAGAAAGCTTTATGGAGAAACCCTTTTTTTCTTGCCAACCTTCGTTAATGAGTTAATATAAATTCACAAATAATATAACTTACCATTTTCACAATGCCTTCCATAGAATGGTTCATCGCAAACACAGCCATAGTTGTTCTCTACTGCGATGCAAGTACCGTCATTCAAGCAAGGATTTGAATGACACGGATCTTAAATTGGGAAATCAAGTATTCATTTGAGTTTATTTCATATGCACACAGAGCAGTTCAATTGCCTACTGCTTTGTGCAGGTAAGATGCAGTATCTAGACAAACGACTTGGACTATTGTTGCTATCACTCAATCAAAGATGCTCCCATAATTTGTGTTGAATTACTGGAAAGGATAGTTTTCTAACTAAATCTTCTAAAATTTATCCTAAACATGTCCTCTTTTTCTGGGTACGTGAATTTAAAAAGACCGTATTTATCTTCAAATAGCTTACCCGGAGTTCATCGCTTTCTATTTCAGAAATCAATCTAACATAATAAAGAATAGTTTGTTTTCAAGAAAATTTTACAAACAACAAATCATTTATCTTCACCAAGCTCTGTTCAGATGTAATTAATGAAATTGCAGGGGAAAAAATATGTCATCAATAAAGCGACTTGAACTTTAACTTATTATGCGACGAAAAAATTCAAAAAGTTTAAAATTAAAGTTTTAAAAAGTTTTTAGCAACTTGACTGAATAGATATTAGTGATTTATATAGATTCTTCAAGAGAAGCATATAAAGCTAGGTTTATTCGGGTTCCATTTGACCGCACAGTTTCTATCCCATTAGAACCCACAGTGTTATTATTTTAAAATGATCCAACACAGAACGACGTGTATTTCACCACAGTATTTGACATATAATATATTAATCTATGATATGTCTTTTACCTAAAACTATAGTTCAATTCATGTGAAAAAAATCTATTTAATACTTTGAAAGTGTAAAAAAATATTCACTTTTAGCTCACTTTGGATTCTCCAAAACAACAATTCTTCTCTCCATTTCAACACATCCTTTTAATGGCTGATCTTTTGTTGTTAAAATATGAAGTCTAACGGCTACAATGTTGTAGTGTGAAATATTTGTAAAAAGTATATTTTTCTCCACTTTTGGCCCCTTGTCCCATTAGCCCTACTCTTGTACGATAATTTTAAACTAATAACTAATTTTTTAAAAGTATATTTGTAATTATACCTACTACTTATGACGGCTTCCATATAACAACATTGAATAACAAATTGATGGACATACATAAAATGTATAATAATTTTACAGTTTTCACATTATATAGTAGTGTGGGACTAAAATATAGAGATAAAATAGTATATATTTGATTAACAACGGCCAATTGAAAAATTATTTGACTTACGTCTTTCGCAATGGTTCCCACGGAATGGTTGCTTACATTCACATAAGTAGTCTGTACTGTTAATTACTGTGCACACGCCATCATTTTTGCAAGGATTACTAAAACAGGGATCTACGAAATGAGATTAAAATATACAAATTATAACAATGTATTGAAATATACATATATGCATGCGTTTTAACCTCTTCAACACCATGGCTATACTAATGGTTACTTTGTTACGCCAATGGCATATGTGAGTACTTCCTTGAAAGCGACATACTGTTTAAAAGGCAAAATAGCTTACATATTCAAGGTGGCTATAAAGTAAATTGTACCCACTTTATCAAGCTCTGTCGACACATAAGACAGTGATGGAAAGCGAAATAACTTCAGTGTTGCGAAATAGTCTATCAGCATGTTATAGAAAATGGGAGTGTTGGTTCAGAGTTTGGTTTGGATCATTAGATTAACGTCGTATTGCATTCTTCAATTTCTTTTCTGCCTATCTTCCGTTCTCGCCAAGTATTTAATCTCTAAATTATCGGAAAAAACACGCCTACTCAGCGAAATGTGTGTTTGTCTCTTAAAATTGAGATTTTGCCTTGACCTGCTCTTTGGCGATTTACATTTTCTTATCACTTCATCGAGGTGCACCAAAGTAGCTAAATTAATGGAAAGTGTTATTATTATGCCTTATTTGTTGCCGATTGCTGAAAGGCATCGCGTTACAAAGCTGTACAATCGGCCTTTTTTCAACCGCATTTCGTCTCCAGAAATATCCAAGCTTACCAAATTCTAAGCTTACCATAAAAAAATTCAGAATGATGGAATTATGTTTTTACTCATATTGGAGATTTAAAATTGAACATAGGGGGATTTTAATCATCTCACTAAATGTATCACCAAGCTACCTAGAATCTTCATAGAGATATTTTTATTATTATTATTAATAATAATTTTATAAATTTTCCAAATTTGACCCTTTCAACCCTTAAAAATATTTTATAAATTTTAATAAGTGAAATTTTTTTAGAAAACTTATTTTTGAATACCAAAACAAAAGTAATTCTACACAAAATATGAAATCAAGACCGCTGGAGCTGTTTCCATTCAAGGCGTCAACCAACCCCTTTGATTTTTTTAAATAACCATTTGCTACATTAATACTGTTCAATAACAATTATGTGCAAGTCAATGTAATTGGTTATTTTACTTGAAGTAATAACCTATTCTTAACCTTCTAGTAATTTTTTCGCATACTATATATTTTAAATATGGTTCAAATTTAAAAACATATCTGCAATTAATTTACATGTACAATGCATTCCGTTAAATTTTTAACTTTCACCAGTGCAATCAAGTACATCTGCACATGCATCGCCTGTCTATCCTTCTAGCCACTAGCATTTGGCTGCGATACATATTACTCTTCATTATATTACGACTCTCTATCACTGTTGTTAAGTGTTTAATTTTTTTTATCAAATCTGAGATTGAGTAGTTTAAAAAGCTTTAGAACAGTAAGCATGACATTTTTATTACTTTTGAAATATTTATCTTAATTTTTTAAACAGTTTATTTCAAAAGTTTAAGACCACTGAATTTTTACAGTTATTTAATTGAGACATAAATAATGTTTAGTTCAAATTTCTAAAATAAACAAGTACGACAGTATTAGAATATGCTATTTAGTCCGCTTCCTACATTTGGGTTCAACGGAGGAAAAACTCCCAAAACATAGTACTAATTCTATATTAAACATTTACACGCTAAATTGACTAGTTTCATATATTTTATTTCGAAAATAGAATGATCTTTTTTTATCGTTTGTTAAATCAATTTATATTCCGAACAATGAATATGTAGTATTGCTCGCTATTAAATCGAAGAAAAACGTTGCATATATACTTACACCAACATTCAACAATATATCACCTTCCTAAAGTCTAATTACACCAAACGGTCTTTTAATACCATTAAAAAAACGAAAGCAACAAAAATTATATCATCAAAAGGAATCAATAAAATTGAACATCATTATTCATTAATACATGCTTAAATGTAAATAAACAAGTAGGTTTGTTACAGAATCTGTCACTTAAACCGCTTCCACACAACATTTGTGCTCAACAGAAAACAAACTATTTATACATCTCAGAAAGAAATTCGGCAAACAGAGCCTTTAGCTAGTTGTAATTAAACATTTAAACGATAAAATTAATTATTTTCATTAATCTTTGTTCACAGATTTAATAATAAGACTTTATCGCTTGCTTAATTTGTTTGAAGTTCGAAGAATAATAATGTAATCTTTTTTAATAAATATCTTTGTGTCGTCCAATTACATTTACATTTCTTTCGAAAATTCAGTCATTTATCGTTTGTTAAATTAATTTACAGTTCGAAAAATATATAATTAGTGCAATTGATGCTTTAAAAATAAAAGCAAAACTTTGCATATTTTTTATGCCAAGTTAGAATTATCTATGCATCTTTCTTCATACATATATAATAAACCAAAGAACTCTATTGTGATATTACAACAATCCAAACTGAATTATATCATATAAATAAATATTCTTTCAAAAGTGTTCATTTTTATTTTAAATACTAGGGGGATCCGCCCCCTGCTCGCTAACGCTCGCCAACGTTAAAGTTGAGTAGACCAATAAAGACAAAAACACTATCATTTACGTAAACAAAAAACGGTGAAACGTAACACGTAGTGAGATCCTTGTAAAAACGCATCTCACAACGAAAAATAAAACTAAAAAGTAGGTTTGTTACAGAATCTGTGACTTAAACCGCTTCCACACAATATTTGTGCTCAACAAAAAACGCACTATTTATACACCTCAGAAAGAAATTCGACAAACAGGGCCTTCAGCGTATAATTTATTTCTAATTCAAACTTTTAAACGCCAAAATTAACTATTTTCATTAATCTTCTTTCGCAAAATAATGTTTACTCATTATCACTCTCACTCATTATTACTCTCATCTCACTCTATTGTGATATTACAACAATCCAAACTGAATCATATCACATAAATAAATATTTTAATGAAATTTGGGATGTAACCTAGCCTGATTTTTGCTTTAAAACTATGTATCCCACTCGTTTGTGCGACTTGCGGTTCGTTCTGTGAAAGTGGGTGACAGACAGACGGATTGAACGATTATAATACCTTCCACTTTTTACGTTATAAACGTAGTGTGGAAGCTAAAAAAAACATTTCGCTTAATATGTTGGCTATACAACAAATCATAAAACAATGTTTAACAAGAGCAACTTTCTAAATTTGCAAAGTAATTAACATGTTCCATATCTTGATACTTCCATAATTAAAACATCTTCAAAAACTTTCCAAAAAAACAAAAAAGAATGTCACATTATTCGAGTGTGCAAAGTTTATTTTATTCGCATCTATAAGAATACATTTTTCAGGATAAATAAAAAAATAAAATAAAATTCTTTTACTGTGGTGTTTTGCTGCGAACGAATAAAAACCGAGAGATTAAATAAAAAAAAAGAAAGCCCTCTGCCAGCTGAAGAAGAAAAAAGTTGAAAGAACAACGCGATATTTTTCATCAGTTCTGAAAATTTAAAAAAACTCTTTTATAAAAAAAGGGTAATTTTGTGATTCCACTTAAGCAGAATTAAATAAAATAATTTTGCTATAAAATAATTTTGGTATAAAAAATTTTTGTTTATTGAAAATGTTTATTAGAGTAATTGGTATGTTAAATGTTATTTTAAAATAGTTTTGTCATAATTTTTTTACTATCTTTTTTTTACTATCTTTTTTTACATAATTTTAATCTATAAACCTTCTATCTTGCTATAATATATTTTAAGGCCAAATCATTTTCTAAAAAAATCTGTAAACCTTTTTGTAAACCTTTTCTACATATAAACACAAAACCAATGTAAAAAGAACAAGTTAAAGAACTGTTCTTTTTAAAAGAACAGAAAAGAGAGCATTTGTTCTTTAAAAAGAACGTAACAAAATCACACATTTTTGATCATTTTCTGTGGCCGTTATGCAGAAAAGGAATAAGATTTTTTTGTGGCTGACTTATTGTAATTTTTAGTTAAAAAACTTATTGGAAATTTGAAAAACAAATAAGTGGGCATCGAGGCATAAGGGAGACACACCTGCCCAAAAACATTTGGGTTTCTGACATCAATATTTCATCATGTTATGGCTACTAACACTTTCAAATCCTATACTTTAACATAGAGAAAAATTAATTTTTATTTTAATTAAAAAACTAATTGGAAATTTGAAAAACCAAAAAATTTAGGTCGAGGCATAAGGGAGACACACCTTCCCAAAAAAATTTGGATTTCTAACATCAATATTTCATCATGTTATGGCTGCTAACACTTTAAAAGAGCTTACTTTTTTTTAATATAGAGAGAAAAAAATCTTTAAACCTTCTATCTTGCTATAATATATTTTAAGGCGAACTCAATTTTAAAATAAAAAAAATCTGTAAACCTTTTCTATATATAAACACAAAACAAACAAAAAACTTGTTTATTTTAATGAAGATATATTTATATTTGCCTGAATTCTTCCACGTGTAAAGCAACTTTTATAAAAAGAACAAGTTAAAGAACTGTTCGTTTTAAAAGAACAGAGCAGAGAGCAACTGTTCTTTAAAAAGAACGTAACAAAATCACGCATTTCTGATCTTTTCCACCTGGGAGTTATGTAAAAAGGAACCACGATTTCGATTTCGTCAAACTTATAATTTTTAATTAAAAAACTAGTTGGAAATTTTAAAAAAAAGGCATCGAGGCAAAGGGAGACACACCTTCCAAAAAAAATTTTGGACTTGTAACATCAATATTTCATCAGGTTATGGCTGCTGACACTTTAAAAGAGCTTACTCTTTTTTAATATAGACAGAAATGTCTTACTTAGATACTTACCGCAGAAAACCTATCTGAAAAATTATTAATGGAATTTTTCACATTTTTCTCAATTGGAACTCATCTGAAACAATTCCATAGAATTATCGAAAGAAAGTTTATGGATATCAGAAATGACGGCGGCTACAAAAGATGTTTATTAAGAAAACGACAGAGATAGTTTTTTTTTCATAAAAATCACGTTTTTAGCTTCCACACTACGTTTATAACGTAAAAAGTGGAAGTTATTATAATCATTCAATCCGTCTGTCACTTCTTTCATAGCCCAGACTACAGGCAAGTGTGATGCGTCAAAAACTTCAGCGGATCTAAATTAGAATACTTTGAAAATCTCAGATTTTTTTTTAATTCGAAGCACTACTTCAATCAGGGTTGGGTTTTCACCGGTAGTAACTAGTTTTTACCAAGACATGGTAAGAAATAGGTATTTACTGGTAAAAACCTGGTATTTTTCGGTAAAAACCTGGTATTTTCCGGTAAAAACCTGGTATTTACCGGGAAAAACCATTATATTTTGTATGCTTAAAAACAAATATTTCACAATCTTTATTTAATTTACGCTTATAATATGTGTACACACACCTATATAGATACACATGTGTCTATGATTGTACATGATTCCTAGTAAATTAAAATGCTATACTACATTTTTATCAAAAGATTGCATTTTTGACCAAGGCATGGGGGGAAAGGGTTTTTTTTTATTTAAAAGAAGTTTTAAAACCTTAATTTAGGGTAAATTTTTAAATATTTTACCTTTCGACCTGAATTTTTAGGTAAATACCATTTGACCTTGTATAAGGGCAGGATTGGGGGTGGTTTTAACCAGTGCGGTTTTAAGCGGTCTGTCCAAAATGCCTCAATTGGAATTCACACAAGTGCTTTTTTGCTACCCCCCCTCCACCCCCCCCCCCCCTCCCCCACACACAAAAACCCACTTTAAATACTTGTCCAAATACCAAATGCTAAATATTTCTTAATTTGCAACAATACACATTTAGAGTTCAGCATTCTGTAACAATTTACCAGTTGGCTGGATCTATGTTCTGGAATCAAAACTAAGTCATTCAAATAATTAGATAAGAACACATGCAGAATAATTTTTTTATTTTTTATTTCTAGCAGTAGCACTTGATATATATACATCATTCGCCAGAGTGTAAACACTCAGCGCAAGAAAAACATGGAGCAAAACAAACCATTAACAGAGGAACAATAAATACAGAAATCGGTAAAACATTAAAGTAAAATATAACAACAATAAACATGAACGATATTAACAATAAACATGAACAATAACAATTGTTAAACAGTCTGGATGGCCTGTAACAGTTCTCTAGCTTTCCAATATCTATCATAAATGCATCCAGAGACCTCCGGGCAAACCCCAAGATGCTCCGCAGTCACTCTTGCACAAGACACAGTTTGGGGAAGAGAGAATTCCAAATCTGTGCAAGTAACCGGCAAGACAGTCATGGCCAGTTTCCAGCCTGAAAGCCGCAACAGCGTGTCGTCTTGGAAACTGGGGGATCTTTTCAAGAGTCTCTCTCCATGATTTATCACTGATTCGTTCAGTGAGTTTATTCTGGTAGCTCTCGTTTAGAGTGTTTTTTAGTTAATCTTTTCATTGTAGAGAACGGTATCTCTCTTTGCGAACACTGCAAAATACCAGTGCCTTTTAGCGAGGAGATCAGCCATCTCGTTTCCGTATATCGCAATGTGAAGGAATCCATTGTAGTACAATATTTTTATTTAAGGTCAGCAAATGTCCAAGATTCTCCCTACAACTCTTAAGTCTCTGAGATTCAGAATAATCCGAAGAAGAAACTGCCTGGATTGCCGAAATAGAGTCAGAGAGAATGACAGCACTTTCAAAGTCCTTCACTCTTGTCAAAAGTTGTTGAGTAGCAAGCCTAATAGCTTCCACTTCACCGTCAAACGGCGTGGTGTTTGGCCCTAAAGATGAATAAAATGCAAATAGCTCTGAGAAAACCCCGGCTCCTGAGTTTCTCTCCTGGTCAAACCGAGATCCGTCAGTACAGACATGTAGCCATTCGGGCTGAGGATATCTCACTTCTAAAGTTTCCAGAGAGATAGCTTTTAAAACTACATCAGGAACTTCTTGCTTCCACACCATTTGAGTAAGGTCAGTTCTTTTCTTCGCAAGGGGGACTAAAGGATCAAGAGGGGTTGGCATAATTTCCGGGCAATCCGGCAAGTCAAATTTATCTTTAATTTTCATAACTCTCTGAACAAAACCCTCTTGAGTTTTCAGCCTTCTGTTTTGGTTGGGACTGTAATCTCTCCAATAGCTGTTTGTTGGTAATCTAATTAACTTCTCGTACAGACATACAGCTTTCTGCTGAATACTTTCTTCAATAGGTTTATTATTGGTAAGTAATCGCATAGCGTCTACTGGAGAAGTTTTAACCGCTCCTACGATTAACCTTAAAGCTTGGTTTTGGGTAGTCTCCATTTTGGACATTAGATCTTTACTACATGTTATAAGTGCTTCAGAGCAGTAAGTCAAGACAGGCTTTATAAACATATTATAGGTCAAGTTTAGTGTGTCTCTGTCACAACCCCACTGAACTCCTGCTAGTCTTTTCAATACTAGCGATTTCTTCCTTACTTTACTTGTGGTTTCCTCTATGTGTTTTCGCCAAGTTAACTTTTTATCAAAAGTAACACCTAGATATTTCGTATTGTGAGACTCGTATAGGTGGTTGATGTTTATAATTTTTTGTTCTTCCTATTGTGGTATTATTATTTTTGAAAAAAGAATATATAGTCATTTGAATTGAATATTTCTTCAAACATCATCAACAAGAACATAAATTATTGACTTATCTGTTTTCTTTTTTTTAATATGTTTTCTTTTTTGGTAATAAATGTACCTAATGTTATTTCAGAAGGTGGGAAAAACATGTTTTTACCAAGAATAGTAAAAACCATGGGGAAAACATGCTTTTACTAAGACGGTAAAAACCATGGTAAATACCGGTAAAAACCTTATATTGTAAATACCGTGCCAACCCTGACTTTAATGGGGTTGTTTCACGGCGGGGATGGCAACAGCTCCAACGTTTCGTCATTTATTGCTCGGAATTACTTATGTTTTGGTATTCGAAAATGAGTTTTCTAAGAATATTTTACTGATTACATTTTTTTAAATGCCAACTTATTGCTGTGCTGTTGGTTGTTCAAAACATTTGTTAAAGAAAGCCTTCAAAGAAAGAAAAAATTATTTTCATCTATATCGGTCATTTTAAGAGTGAAGCCGAAGCAACCAATTAAATCCAGTAAGGATACAAATGAAAACAACAGCGTACATTATCTGAAACATTCCCATTACTACAAAAACAGCAACGTTTAATGCTCATTTAAAAAGCATAAGGAGCCATTTTTGTTAGAATTAAATAACCATTGCCATTCTCAACAATCGCTCTAGAAACTTTATTTCATTAAAATAATAAATTAAAAGACATTTATTTTTGTGGCATCAATCAGTTTGAAATGACGTCAAATATATTTCACTAAGAAATTCTTTGTTTGTTAATATGAAATGTTTTGGTTCTATTTAAAAGCGAGGAATATTACATATTAATTCTTTGAAATAATAATTTATTTAGCAAACAAAAATAAATTATTCTTTAATTTACTTAATAAAATAAATGAAACTAGCCAAATTTAGCGTGTAAATATTTAAGATAGAATTAATACTGTGTTTGGCGCATTTTTCCTGTTAAACACAAATGATGTGTGTAAGCGGGCCAAGTAACAGATTATGTTACAAACCTACTTGTTTTCTCTTTCTCCCTTTAATAAACCTATAGAACAATAATACTAATAAATTGGAATAAAGTCGTTTCATGCAAATACATGCAATAGATTTACCCCTGCCCACTCTACAGTTCGAACTAATAGAAGAGCTACGGACAAATTTACACTCTTAAAACAAAAGAGTGAAATTCACTCCTATAGGAGAAGTGCATTTTCGGCACCGGAAAGGAGTGGAAATTAACTCAGACTGAGTTAAAACCGCTCGTTTTAAGAGTGAAGGACGCAGATTGTTTTCTTTTATTTCTTTTACCCACTCCGAAAAAGAGTGAAATTCACTCCTTTCGGAGAAGTGCATTTTCGGCACGGAAAGGAGTGGAAATTAACTCAGACTGAGTTAAAACCACTCGTTTGTTTTAAGAGTGTAGATAAGAATTTTTAGTACCTGTCGGACGTAATAATAAGGTTTTCGGGAAAATCGCACGTGCGCAAAGGTAGTTGCCATAGAACTTTTTCTTCAAAAGCTAATGCTGAAAAACGAAGGAAGATACAGAACTAAAATTCGGTACACGAGTTCCCAGTACTTGTCGGACGTCATAAAAAGATTTTTCAGAAAATCGCGCGTACGCAAAGGGTAGCTGCCGTATAATTTTTAGGTTTTAAAGTTATTTAATTTACCTAAAAGGGCATGTAATTACCTTTAAATGTATTGATTTATTTAGTGATAATTAAAAGTAGTATACCGTTACACACCCCTAACCTAAATAAAGATGCACTGCACATTTTCAAAGAAAGAATAATTATGTATTTTAATTATTATGATTCATTAAAACTTTTCCAATTAACTCTCTAACGTTTAAACTACAAACTTACAAATTTAAGTGTATCATTATAGAATGATTCTCAATTTTACTATTGTAAAAATCACAACACCAAAGGTCATTTAAATTTTAAGTCCTTTATAAATAAATCTTACCAGTAGCTACTTCAGTATTTACTCTGATCAACAATTCACCACAAGCTAACAAACAGAACACAACCCAATATCCAGTCATTGTTTTTTACAGTTTGGACAAGTGCACTAATGCACAGCGCAATGAAAACAAGTGATAACAATTGATTGTTTTGAGTGTTAATATTTTGTAGAGGTAGATAAAATAATGAATTTTTTCTACTATCTTCAATGGTTAAAGATTATGAAGATCATTTTATCGAGGGAATTTATCTCTTCTCTTGGTTACCCCGATAGTTCGATTATACCTATATAGACAGATTTGGTTTCGACTTTCACTATCGAGATAGGTTTTGTTTAATTGAATTTACGTCACACTAGAGCTGCATAGGGGCTATTGGGGTCACTGGCGTCGTAATCTATTACATATTTGGTGGGTCAACCAAGTTCACAAAAGCTATCGACCATATTCTTGCGACTTTGAAATCGTAAGGTTTATTCCACAGTTAGATGTAGTGTATCATACCATTATTTCCAACAAATTTAGTATTATTTCATCAACTTTTCATGGTATAGGTTTTCCAAATAATTATTTTTGAAAACTTTCATATGTGTACATGTTGTTGTATTAATACTTTCAAATACAATATATTTTAAACATGTTACAAATTCAAAAACATATCCACGATTTATTTACCTGTGCAATGTGTTCCGTCAAATTTTTCGTTTTCACCAGTGCAATGGCAAGTTGCGTTTCTCTCCTTGCTGTCATATACACATGGTAAAGAAAGTTTGTTGCAAACTTCTAGTAGGTCTTCCGTGCACCCAAATACTTCTGCACATGCATCCCCTGTCCATCCTTCTAAGCAATCGCATTTATTGTCTTTGGAACATGTTGAAGCTCCATTTTGGCATACTACTCCATCGCAAACAACTGAAAAAATATATATTATTTAAAAAGCTATTAAATTTAATTGTATTAAATTTAAATGGATCATTACAGAAAGATTCTCAATTTTACTATTGAAAAATCAGAACACCAAAGGTAATTTGAATAAAATCCTTTATAAATAAATCTTACCAGTAGCTTCAGCATTTACTCTTATTAACAATTCATAACAAGCTAAAAAAAACAGAACACAACCCAATATCCAGTCATTGTTATTAACAGTTTGGACAAGTGCTCTAATGCACTACACGAGCGCATTGAAAACAAGTGATAGCAATTAATTGTTATGAGTGCTTATATTTCGCAGAGGTAGATTAAATTATGTATTTTGTCTACTATCTTTAATGGTTAAAGATTATGAAAATCATTTTATTGGGGAAATTTATTTCTTCACTTGGTTACCCCGATTGTTCGATTATACCTATATAGACAGATTTGGTTTCGACTTTCACTATCGAGATAGGTTTTGTTTAGTTGAATTGACGTCGCACTAGAGCAGCATAGGGGCTATTGGGGTCACTGTCGTAATCTATTCCATATTTGGAGGGCTTAAAATACAAGTCAACCAAGTTCACGAAAAGCTTCTTTGTGCTACAGAGGTTTAAAGTTAATAATATATCATTCTTTTACACGAGACAATTTCTCTTTTCAAAGACCTACTGCTAAAAACCAATTACGAACGGCTACGAACATTTATGCCAGAAGAAAGACACGGACACGAAGACTTTGCTACTGTGGCCTTTATCAATCGGCCATAGTCTTGCGACTTTGAAATCGTAAGGTTTATTCCACAGTTAGATGTAGTGTATCATACCGTTATTTCCAACGCATTTAGTATTATTTCATCAACTTTTCATGGTATGGGTTTTCCAAATAATTATTTTTGAAAACTTTCATATGTGTACATGTTGTTATATTAATACTTTCAAATACAATATATTTTAAACATGTTACAAATTCAAAAACATATCCACAATTTATTCACCTGTGCAATGTGTTCCGTCAAATTTTTCGTTTTCACCAGTGCAATGGCAAATTGCGTTTTTCTCCTTGCTGTCGTATATACATAGTAAAGAAAGTTTGTTGCAAACTTCGAGTAGGTCTTCCGTGCATCCAAATACGTCTGCACATGCATCCCCTGTCCATCCTTCTAAGCACTCGCATTTACTGTCATTGTTACAGGTTGAAGCTCCATTTTGGCATACTACTCCATCACAAGCAACTGAAAAAATATATATTATTTAAAATGCTATTAAATTTAATAGTATTAAATTTAAGTGGATCATTACAGAAAGATTCTCAATTTTACTATTGAAAAATTAGAACACCAAATATAATTTGAATAAAGTCCTTTATAAATAAATCTTACCAGTAGCTACTTCAGCATTTACTCTGATTAACAATTCATAACCAGCTAAAAAAAACAGAACACAACCCAATATCCAGTCATTGTTATTTACAGTTTGGACAAGTGCACTACTGCACTACACGAGCGCAATGAAAACAAGTGATAGGAATTGATTGTTATGAGTGTTTAAATTTCGCAGAGGTAGATTAAATTATGTATTTTGTCTACTATCTTTAATGGTTAAAGATTATGAAAATCATTTTATTGGAGAAATTTATTTCTTCACTTGGTAACCCCGATTGTTCGATTATTCCTATATAGACAGATTTGGTTTCGACTTTCACTATCGAGATAGGTTTTGTTTAGTTGAATTGACGTCGCACTAGAGCAGCATAGGGGCTATTGGGGTCACTGTCGTAATCTATTCCATATTTGGAGGGCTTAAAATACAAGTCAACCAAGTTCACGAAAAGCTTCTTTGTGCTACAGAGGTTTAAAGTTAATAATATATCATTCTTTTACACGAGACAATTTCTCTTTTCAAAGACCTACTGCTAAAAACCAATTACGAACGGCTACGAACATTTATGCCAAAAGAAAGACATGGACACGAAGACTTTGCTACTGTGGCCTTTATCAATCGGCCATAGTCTTGCGACTTTGAAATCGTAAGGTTTATTCCGCAGTTAGATGTAGTGTATCATACCATTATTTCAAACACATTTAGTATTATTTCATCAACTTTTCATGGTATGGGGTTTCCAAATAATTATTTTTGAAAACTTTCATATGTGTATATATGGGCAAATTATCTTCATTTTTATGATTAAAAAACGCAGATTGTATGTTGTCAAAAATGTTCAATTATTTTGCGAAAAATAAATGTACAATTCTGTATTTGAAAAATAAATTCTTTTTCAGACATATTTGGAATAGATGTATCAATTATTCCAACTTTTATGACGATCAATTAAAGACTAAAACGACAGGAAACGTTCTTTTTTCGCATAAAAATCGGAGCATATAAAATTTCAAAATAATGTAAAGTTATGATATTAGAATGCATCATTATCATTCCAACTTCATACAAATTTAGCAAACGATAAACACTATTAATTTAATCTGCGAAAGAAGCTCAATGAAAATAGTTAATTTTGGTACTTAAATTGGAACTAGCTAACGCTTATATTGGGCGAATTTCTTTCAAAGGTGTATGTGTTTCCCGTTAGCACAAATGTTGTGTGGAAGCGTTTAAGTCTGACAGATTCTGTTACAAGACTACTTGTTTACGTTATAAACGTAGTGTGGAAGCAAAAAGCGGACAAGTGTTAAGGGTTAATTTAGAATTTAAAAAAATTAATTAAAGTAGAAACATCGGTTTCCAAAACCATATGCTAATTAGGTGTGGTTAGCTCAACGTTGCGGAATGGATTATTTTTTTTTTATTTAAATCACCATTTGTTACATTAATACTTTCAATAACAATTATGCGTAACAATTATGTAGCCCTCTCGGGTCTTAGAACACCATGGTGAGGCGTTACATATCTAGGGTTATCTGTAGTGACTTGCATGTAACCGAGACGTTCATACTCAAGCATAAAGTCATTATACAACTCAGACAATTCCTGATTTTTATCCAATCTCTTTAATATACCAGTCAATCTCTTATTTGCTATAAATTTAGACTCACCCAAATTTATATTTTCATCAACCGGAAGACTCACAACGTATTTCCCCTTTTCATCCCTATATGAGTTTTCATAAAATGATCATTGCAAAACACATTGTCATCCCTTTCTTGATCACACTCAGCTTCAAAATTTTCGACTTCCCATAATTGTTTTAAAGTTTTATCTAACTCTTCTAAAATTAATCCACAATGAACAACCTGGCCACTATCTACAACAACACTTCCCCCACACAGAAAACCAAACACAGAATTTTGTAAAATCAACTCAGACCCCGGTCGGTTCAATCTACCCGGTTTTAAAAGTTCGTAAAACACCTGAGCACCTAATAAAATGTCTATACTCCCTGGTTTATTGAAGCCTTCATCTGCTAACCTGATATTCTCCAAATCCAGATTACTAATATCAAACTGCTGAGTCGGGGCAAAATCCGTAATACTGGGAACAATCAAAAACTCTATAATTTTCTCAAAACTATCATCTTTATTTATAATCTTTGTTCTAACCGATGCATCAATTACAGAGGTAGCACTATTCAACCCAAGCACAACAACCCTCAACTTGTTACGTTTCAAGTCAAGTTTTTTAGCATATTGTTTGGACACAAAACTAGACTGGCTGCCGTTATCTAATAAAGCTCGTGCAGTATGAAATTTACAGTACCTATCGGCTATCTGAACTTTGGCAGTACTAAGCAAAACCATTTTGGAGCCTACCTTACTCGTACTAGATGCCAAAGAGTTCTATAGTAGGGTAGAGGAACGACTCGTACTGAGCTGCCATCGGCAGCCATGGCTCACTACGGAGCCCGAATAGAGTGGCAAAAGTGCTAGTTAATTTATAATTTTGATACTGAGAAAGGAAATACACCCAGGGCAAAGGCGGGAATCGAACCCGCACCTGTTACAGCGCGCCGACAGCTAGCGTTATGGCCTGCGATCCAAACCACTCGGCCATCGGGCCCCACATGCCACCCTATATTGTCTCCTTGTTCGTCCATGGTGCTGTTGCCAGGTTCAGTCTCTACCCTACTATAGAACTCTTTGCTAGATGCAGCACAAAAATTTGCAGTTTGGTCAGAGTAACTTTCCTTCGAAACAAAGACTTGAGCGTTTGGATTTAAAGCAGTATCAACCGTTGGGCACTATTTTCACCACTTGTTGAAGGACGATTCTCATCGACCCCCTCAGAAAAATGCAAATAAATGTGATGCTTTTTCTTACAAACTCCACAAGTCAACTTAGACCTACAAGTGGCAACTTTATGGTTTCCTAAACAGTTGAAACATTACTTACTTTCCTTCACTAACTCAACTCGCTCTTTTACAGACAACTTTTTGAATTCAGGGCACAAATTTAAAAAATGAGACTTCTTACATAAAATGCATTTAGGATCTTTATTAACCTTTGCTACAAAAGATTTCGACCCGTATTTAGAACCCTGAAATCTATTACTCTTAAAAGCCTCATTCCCTGATGCCTGCTAGTACGGAACAGACTCTGTTTTTCCCCTTCCACTCGAAGACATGTAAACATCAATGTACTTAGACATGTCATGGAGCTTAAACCATTTGTTTTCCTACTTGATGCACCTACATTGTGCAATTGGAGGTCCCTGTCCAAAGTGCTAAACAATTTATCAGAAACAATAAGTTCGCGCAAACCCTTAAAATTCCTGACCTCCCGTAGCTGACAATAGTAATCAAAGGTGGAACACAAACGCGAAGCAAATTGAACATAATTTTCGTCCTTAAATTTTTGAGCCTTGCGAAAGTCACTTAAAACATCTTGAGGAGAGCTTTGACATTCCTTTAGAACGGCTTATTTAATTTTAGAATACTGTGACATATCACCTACACTCATATGAACTGTCCAGTTACTTGCCCTTTCTCCTAAATTATTTAATAATATCTCTGCCTTAAAATGTTCAGGAACGTTTTTAATCTCAAAAGCCCTCTCAAGTGATTGAAAGTAAAAATTAAATTACTCGGATCGCGAGGGTAACTGCATAGTTAATGTTTTCACACTTTTTAATAATTGCTCTATGCTACTGACATTATCAACTTCCCCCAGGAACTTCAACATTACCCGTTGATTTAGACTGCAACTCCGATCTAATATGCTCAAGCTCCAATTGTTTCTTGATCTGTGCCAATTTGGTACGCTCACACTCGTGTTCTTTTTCTAATTACAAGGACTCTTCCCGGTCTTTAACATCAAGTTTAACAGTTTCAACGATGCCCTCAAATGCCTCAAGATCGTTCTTGAATATATCACTTTTTTTCAATAGCTTCTCTAAGGGACAACACTCTAACAGGTGACGGTATCGTAACACCTATCTCTTCAGCTATTTAAACCAACATACTCTTTCATAAACCAGACAAAGACATATTATAACAATCGGGATACCTAGCAACAGAAATAAAACAGTAGAAAATTCTAAGGAAACACGACACTAAATAAAATACTCACGTAGACCACGGCACAAATCACTAAATTCCGGAAGCCGATATTAGGCTTAAATAGATATTGGACTGTAACTTCTTGGCTCGCTGTAGAAAGATTTGACGGACCTCTTTGTCGAAGCCAGTAAAATAGAAATCAGATTCCAGATGAGCACATTGTTTATTTAGCAGCTCTTTTTACACAAATTAAAACACAGCAGCAAGAGGTTAAATTTAACAACAAAAAAGACGCCATCAGCGGCACGTTTACATAGCAACCAATAAACAGGTCCATAGCAACCAATAAACAGGTCCATAGCAACCATCAAACAGTTAGTGCGTCAACAAGTGACGAGGAAGCATCAGGAGTACACGAAAGCATAACGAAACCTCAAAGAGACATTTCAGCGTTGTCAGAACTTTTATTCCCCATAGGGCATAGACTATACGAACGACTCTATATGTATGTCTCCACCGCATGACATCGAAGATCTGAAAGTTTGAAAATCCGCGCCCCATTTACTAAGATTTTACGTCTCCAACTTTTTTGAGATAAACAGATTTTGGGTTCAATGTATCAAAACCTAATAATCAGTCCTCGAATATGAAGTAAGTAAATTTCGATTCATAACATAAAAATCAAAAGAATATAGGGATACAAAACATGCGGCAGCAAATTGAAACCAACAAGGGCTTTAAAAAAAGATAATTTTAATTTTTAGTTATGTTTTTATGTCAGACGTTTATGCCTAGAGTAGTTCTCTGTTTATAAAACTGGCAATTTCCTCAGAGTTCTACAAAGATGCCCTAAAATTCCACGAAGGGCCTAGATCCAATTGGACATCCAATTTGTTTTAATTAATGATGATATCAGCAGTGGGGGGTGAGGGTTTTATAATATCCTGCTAACTAGTGGTTATGTGGATTGGTTGGCTGGAAATGAGATGTCATTTTGGCCTGTTATGCCTCATCATTAATATTACCTGAGTAGATATGTTATTACCATGCGAAAATAAAAATAAAAAAGATAGGGCCATATGTTAACACAAAAAAAATTTAAGTATAAAAAGACACAACTTGATGCTTTCTTTGTAACTATAACTGTCTTGGCCTTTCACAAGTAAGCTACTTCTGATGAAAACAATATTGCCGTCACTTTATGCATTTTAGGTTTTTTTTATTTTTAAACCCTTTTTTTTCTGTATGCTGTTCTTTTTGAGCATATTGAAAAAATGACATTATCCTTGATTTTTTCTTCCGAGTTCTAAAACATCACTTCTATTGCACTTTTTATCTAAGCAACATAGCTGTCAAATAAAAAAGCGTTGAATGTCAGTCCAAAAATCAATCTGGGATTATGAAATTGATGGTCGCTTTGTTGTTGTTTAGTAAATTGGGGTTAAAAAACGTATTTATATTATTATACTTCTTTTGTGAATATACTGAAAAGACATAGAGATTAAGAGGGGGTCCATTCTCATTTTGGAAAAGTAGTGATGTGTTTTTATCTCCAACTGTATTCGATTCTATTATATTAATAGCCATTTTATTAATTAATATCATCCTGAGGTTTTTATTTGTGTTTTTAAAAACTTCGTTAATCTTACTAGGATATATTTATTATAATTTAAAAATACCGCAAATAACTAATGTAGATAAAATATTTTTTGAATTATTACAAACCTTGACACTTGTTCTTGCTGTTTAATTTGTATCCTTTGTCGCAGTTACAAACTCGATTGTTACTCAAGTCGAAACTACATTTTCCCTTTCCTTCACAATCACATTCTAAAAATTTTAAAGTGTATTAAGCTTACATTTTTATCTAAGCACATCTAAATCAAAAGCCTTGTTTTTCAGACATTCAGCAAGAAAAAAAAATCAAGTGTAATTTACATACGGGCATACTACAATAATATACACAAAAAAAACAAATGACAATTTTAATTGATTAATTTGATTTACTGAATATAATTTAACAATACCGTAAAATAACTAATATGGAAAAATATTTATTGAATTATTACGTACCTTGACACTTGTTCTTGCTGTTTAATTTGTATCCTTTGTCACAGTCACAAACTTGATTGTTACTCACGTCGAAACTACATTTTCCATTTGCACCACAATCGCATTTTAAAATTTTTTAAAGTGTATTAAGCTTACATTTTTATCTAAACGCATCGAATTCATAAATCCCTGTTTTCCAGTTATTTAGCAAAAAAAAGATTTAAACATGTAATACAAAATAACATACAAAAAAATACACGTCAATTTAAAAAAAAAAATATTACACTTAAATTTATTTAAAATGAAGTCGAAAAATACTACAAACTATGTTTGTCAGAACAGTGGTTAGTAGTATCATCATTTACTTACGTTCGCAAATTCCTTGTTTATTTAGAGAATATCCGGTTTCGCACATGCAATTTTTTTTGTCCACCTCAGAAATAGTGCAAATTCCATGAGTACCACAATCACAATCTATCAAAAATACAAAATAAATTTAATTAATCAAACAATTTTATTAAAAAAATTGTTTTTAATAATTGAAATCCCAGCGAATAAACGAAAAAAACTACCAAAACGGATGGTAATTATATTCACATCACTATAATTTGAAGCTTAAAAACTCATAAAAATGACCATATCCTAATATATAGAAATATCTTCCAGTTAATAAATTATTATTTTTTATTTTTAGTGAAAATAGTTATGTTGCTCATACATTTTGTTTGACATCACAAAATTCTAACTTAATAGTCAGATTTTTGTTTCTAAATTTATCGGAGTTATCTCATTGTTAAAGGCTGCAACACGATCTTTTCCTGCAAGGTTAAGCAGGTATGCTTCGACATTTTTGCCAAACCTTTTAATCATTGTGTATATAAGTCATTATCTTGTTTATAACGTTTTTAATGGTTTATGGTAACTTATTACCCTATAGAAACTTTCTAAGATCTATTTAAAACACATTCAAAAGTAAAAAATATCAAAAGAATTTCGAATATCCCTGCAACCCCGTCTCCTTTACGCACTGATTATCCAAATAATAATCTTTACTTTTGTTCTTTAAGAAAATTTCAATGAAAATAAAAATTTAAACCTGTCGGCATTTTTTCTTACTTTAGTGTCCGTTGTGTATAGCAAAATAATCTTCGACTTATTTAATCAGGGCAAGAATAACAGCTTAAAATTTCTTAGAAAACGTTGTTTTCTTTCGAAGAAAGTGAAGTTGAAGATGGTTGAAATTTCAAATCAGAAGACAAGGTAATTTGATTGATTGGTGTCTTTAAGAATTGAAGGATATGAAGCTTCAGACAAAAAGAAATTCTAAACTCAAACTTATCCTAGTATTGATTTTGTTAGATTTATGCCGAGCTCTCTAAATATAAACGTAAGTTACTGGCAATGGTCTTGGGATTTCGAACTCTCAACAAGTGACGAGAAAGCATCAGGAGTACCCGAAAGCATAACGAAACCTCAAAGAGACATTTCAGCGTTATCAGAACTTTTATCACCATAGACTATACGAACGACACTATATGTAGATTTTTTTCGAACACCGCCGCATGACTTCGAAGATCTGAAAGTTTCAAAATCCGCCCCATTTACTGAGATTTTACGTCATCAACTTTTTTGAGATAAACAGATATTTTGTTCAATTTATCAAAACCTCATAATCAGTCCTCGAATATGAAGTAAGTAATTTTCGATTCAGAACATAAAAATAAAAAGAATATAGGGATACAAAACATGCGACAGCAAATTGAAACCAACAAAGGTTTAAAAAAAGATAATTTAAATTTTTAGTTATGTTTTTATGTTAGACGTTTATGCCTAGAGTAGTTCTCTGTTTATAAAACTGGCAATTTTCTCAGAGTTCTACAAATATGCCGTAAAATGCCACGAAGGGCCTAGATCCAATTGGAGATCCAATTTGTTTTAATTAATGATGATATAGGCAGTATGGGGGCTGAGGGTTTTATAATATCCTGCTAACTAGTGGTTATGTGGATTGGTTGGCTGGAAATGAGATGTCATTTTGGCCTGTTATGCTCATCATTAATATTTCCTGAGTAGATATGTTATTACCATGGGAAAATAAAAAAGATAGGGCCATATGTTAACACAAAAAAATTTTAAATATAAAAAGACACAACTTGATGCTTTCTTTGTAACTATAACTGTCTTGGCCTTTCACAAGTAAGCTACTTCTATTGAAAAAAATATTGCCGTCACTTATATGCATTTTAGGTTTTTTTTATTTTTAAACCCTTTTTTTCTGTATGCTGCTCTTTTTGAGAATATTGAAAAAATGCCATTATCTTTGACTTTTTCTTCTGAGTTTTAAAACATCACTTCTATTGCACTTTTTATATAAGCAACATAGCTGTCAAATAAAAAAAAACGTTGAATGTCAGCCCAAAAATCAATCTGGGTATATGAAATTGATGGTCTCTTTGTTGTTGTTTAGCAAATTGGGGTTAAAAAAACCGTATTTATATCATTATACTTCTTATGTGAATATACTGAAAAGACATAGAGATTAAAAGGGGTCCATTCTCATTTTGGAAAAGTAGTGATGTGGTTTTATCTCCAACTGTATTCGATTCTATTATATTGATAGCCATTTTATTAATATCCTCCTGAGGTTTTAATTTGTGCTTTTAAAAACTTCGTTAATCTTCCTAGGATTTATTTAATATAATTTAAAAATACCGCAAATAACTAATGAAATGATGAATCTATATGAAATTGATGGTCTCTTTGTTGTTGTTTAGCAAATTGGGGTTAAAAAAACCGTATTTATATCATTATACTTCTTATGTGAATATACTGAAAAGACATAGAGATTAAAAGGGGTCCATTCTCATTTTGGAAAAGTAGTGATGTGGTTTTATCTCCAACTGTATTCGATTCTATTATATTGATAGCCATTTTATTAATATCCTCCTGAGGTTTTAATTTGTGCTTTTAAAAACTTCGTTAATCTTCCTAGGATTTATTTAATATAATTTAAAAATACCGCAAATAACTAATGAAATGATGAATCTATATGAAATTGATGGTCTCTTTGTTGTTGTTTAGCAAATTGGGGTTAAAAAAACCGTATTTATATCATTATACTTCTTATGTGAATATACTGAAAAGACATAGAGATTAAAAGGGGTCCATTCTCATTTTGGAAAAGTAGTGATGTGGTTTTATCTCCAACTGTATTCGATTCTATTATATTGATAGCCATTTTATTAATATCCTCCTGAGGTTTTAATTTGTGCTTTTAAAAACTTCGTTAATCTTCCTAGGATTTATTTAATATAATTTAAAAATACCGCAAATAACTAATATAGATAAAATATTTTTTGAATTATTACAAACCTTGACACTCGTTCTTGCTGTTCACCTTGTATCCTGTGGCGCATTCACAAATTCGATTGTTACTCTCGTCGAAACTACATTTTCCATTTGCACCACAATCGCATTCTAAAATTTTTTAAAGTGTATTAAGCTTACATTTTTATTTAAACACATCGAATTCATAAATCCCTGTTTTCCAGTTATTTAGCACAAAAAAAAAGATTTAAAAATGTCAATACAAAATAATATACAAAAAAACGTCAATTTTAAAAAAAATATTAATATAAAAATTTTTTTAAATGAAGTCGAAAAATACTACAAACTATGTTTGTCAGAACAGTGGTTAGTAGTATCATCATTTACTTACGTTCGCAAATTCCTTGTTTATTTAGAGAATATCCGGTTTCGCACATGCAATTTTTTTTGTCCACCTCAGAAATAGTGCAAATTCCATGAGTACCACAATCACAATCTATCAAAAATACAAAATAAATTTAATTAATCAAACAATTTTATTAAAAAAATTGTTTTTAATAATTGAAATCCCAGCGAATAAACGAAAAAAACTACCAAAACGGATGGTAATTATATTCACATCACTATAATTTGAAGCTTAAAAACTCATAAAAATGACCATATCCTAATATATAGAAATATCTTCCAGTTAATAAATTATTATTTTTTATTTTTAGTGAAAATAGTTATGTTGCTCATACATTTTGTTTGACATCACAAAATTCTAACTTAATAGTCAGATTTTTGTTTCTAAATTTATCGGAGTTATCTCATTGTTAAAGGCTGCAACACGATCTTTTCCTGCAAGGTTAAGCAGTATGCTTCGACATTTTTGCCAAACCTTTTAATCATTGTGTATATAAGTCATTATCTTGTTTATAACGTTTTTAATGGTTTATGGTAACTTATTACCCTATAGAAACTTTCTAAGATCTATTTAAAACACATTCAAAAGTAAAAAATATCAAAAGAATTTCGAATATCCCTGCAACCCCGTCTCCTTTACGCACTGATTATCCAAATAATAATCTTTACTTTTGTTCTTTAAGAAAATTTCAATGAAAATAAAAATTTAAACCTGTCGGCATTTTTTCTTACTTTAGTGTCCGTTGTGTATAGCAAAATAATCTTCGACTTATTTAATCAGGGCAAGAATAACAGCTTAAAATTTCTTAGAAAACGTTGTTTTCTTTCGAAGAAAGTGAAGTTGAAGATGGTTGAAATTTCAAATCAGAAGACAAGGTAATTTGGTTGATTGGTGTCTTTAAGAATTGAAGGATATGAAGCTTCAGACAAAAAGAAATTCTAAACTCAAACTTATCCTAGTATTGATTTTGTTAGATTTATGCCGAGCTCTCTAAATATAAACGTAAGTTACTGGCAATGGTCTTGGGATTTCGAACTCTCAACAAGTGACGAGAAAGCATCAGGAGTACCCGAAAGCATAACGAAACCTCAAAGAGACATTTCAGCGTTATCAGAACTTTTATTCACCATAGACTATACGAACGACACTATATGTAGATTTTTTTCGAACACCGCCGCATGACTTCGAAGATCTGAAAGTTTCAAAATCCGCGCCCCATTTACTGAGATTTTACGTCATCAACTTTTTTGAGATAAACAGATATTTTGTTCAATTTATCAAAACCTCATAATCAGTCCTCGAATATGAAGTAAGTAATTTTCGATTCAGAACATAAAAATAAAAAGAATATAGGGATACAAAACATGCGACAGCAAATTGAAACCAACAAAGGTTTAAAAAAAGATAATTTAAATTTTTAGTTATGTTTTTATGTTAGACGTTTATGCCTAGAGTAGTTCTCTGTTTATAAAACTGGCAATTTTCTCAGAGTTCTACAAATATGCCGTAAAATGCCACGAAGGGCCTAGATCCAATTGGAGATCCAATTTGTTTTAATTAATGATGATATAGGCAGTATGGGGGCTGAGGGTTTTATAATATCCTGCTAACTAGTGGTTATGTGGATTGGTTGGCTGGAAATGAGATGTCATTTTGGCCTGTTATGCCTCATCATTAATATTTCCTGAGTAGATATGTTATTACCATGGGAAAATAAAAAAGATAGGGCCATATGTTAACACAAAAAAATTTTAAATATAAAAAGACACAACTTGATGCTTTCTTTGTAACTATAACTGTCTTGGCCTTTCACAAGTAAGCTACTTCTATTGAAAAAATATTGCCGTCACTTATATGCATTTTAGGTTTTTTTTATTTTTAAACCCTTTTTTTCTGTATGCTGCTCTTTTTGAGAATATTGAAAAAATGCCATTATCTTTGACTTTTTCTTCTGAGTTTTAAAACATCACTTCTATTGCACTTTTTATATAAGCAACATAGCTGTCAAATAAAAAAAAACGTTGAATGTCAGCCCAAAAATCAATCTGGGTATATGAAATTGATGGTCTCTTTGTTGTTGTTTAGCAAATTGGGGTTAAAAAACCGTATTTATATCATTATACTTCTTATGTGAATATACTGAAAAGACATAGAGATTAAAAGGGGTCCATTCTCATTTTGGAAAAGTAGTGATGTGGTTTTATCTCCAACTGTATTCGATTCTATTATATTGATAGCCATTTTATTAATATCCTCCTGAGGTTTTAATTTGTGCTTTTAAAAACTTCGTTAATCTTCCTAGGATTTATTTAATATAATTTAAAAATACCGCAAATAACTAATGAAATGATGAATCTATATGAAATTGATGGTCTCTTTGTTGTTGTTTAGCAAATTGGGGTTAAAAAAACCGTATTTATATCATTATACTTCTTATGTGAATATACTGAAAAGACATAGAGATTAAAAGGGGTCCATTCTCATTTTGGAAAAGTAGTGATGTGGTTTTATCTCCAACTGTATTCGATTCTATTATATTGATAGCCATTTTATTAATATCCTCCTGAGGTTTTAATTTGTGCTTTTAAAAACTTCGTTAATCTTCCTAGGATTTATTTATATAATTTAAAAATACCGCAAATAACTAATGAAATGATGAATCTATATGAAATTGATGGTCTCTTTGTTGTTGTTTAGCAAATTGGGGTTAAAAAAACCGTATTTATATCATTATACTTCTTATGTGAATATACTGAAAAGACATAGAGATTAAAAGGGGTCCATTCTCATTTTGGAAAAGTAGTGATGTGTTTTATCTCCAACTGTATTCGATTCTATTATATTGATAGCCATTTTATTAATATCCTCCTGAGGTTTTAATTTGTGCTTTTAAAAACTTCGTTAATCTTCCTAGGATTTATTTAATATAATTTAAAAATACCGCAAATAACTAATATAGATAAAATATTTTTTGAATTATTACAAACCTTGACACTCGTTCTTGCTGTTCACCTTGTATCCTGTGGCGCATTCACAAATTCGATTGTTACTCTCGTCGAAACTACATTTTCCATTTGCACCACAATCGCATTCTAAAATTTTTTAAAGTGTATTAAGCTTACATTTTTATTAAACACATCGAATTCATAAATCCCTGTTTTCCAGTTATTTAGCACAAAAAAAAAGATTTAAAAATGTCAATACAAAATAATATACAAAAAAACGTCAATTTTAAAAAAAATATTAATATAAAATTTATTTTAAATGATCCCAGCGAATAAACGAAAAAAACTACCAAAACGGATGGTAATTATATTCACATCACTATAATTTGAAGCTTAAAAACTCATAAAAATGACCATATCCTAATATATAGAAATATCTTCCAGTTAATAAATTATTATTTTTTATTTTTAGTGAAAATAGTTATGTTGCTCATACATTTTGTTTGACATCACAAAATTCTAACTTAATAGTCAGATTTTTGTTTCTAAATTTATCGGAGTTATCTCATTGTTAAAGGCTGCAACACGATCTTTTCCTGCAAGGTTAAGCAGGTATGCTTCGACATTTTTGCCAAACCTTTTAATCATTGTGTATATAAGTCATTATCTTGTTTATAACGTTTTTAATGGTTTATGGTAACTTATTACCCTATAGAAACTTTCTAAGATCTATTTAAAACACATTCAAAAGTAAAAAATATCAAAAGAATTTCGAATATCCCTGCAACCCCGTCTCCTTTACGCACTGATTATCCAAATAATAATCTTTACTTTTGTTCTTTAAGAAAATTTCAATGAAAATAAAAATTTAAACCTGTCGGCATTTTTTCTTACTTTAGTGTCCGTTGTGTATAGCAAAATAATCTTCGACTTATTTAATCAGGGCAAGAATAACAGCTTAAAATTTCTTAGAAAACGTTGTTTTCTTTCGAAGAAAGTGAAGTTGAAGATGGTTGAAATTTCAAATCAGAAGACAAGGTTATTTGGTTGATTGGTGTCTTTAAGAATTGAAGGATATGAAGCTTCAGACAAAAAGAAATTCTAAACTCAAACTTATCCTAGTATTGATTTTGTTAGATTTATGCCGAGCTCTCTAAATATAAACGTAAGTTACTGGCAATGGTCTTGGGATTTCGAACTCTCAACAAGTGACGAGAAAGCATCAGGAGTACCCGAAAGCATAACGAAACCTCAAAGAGACATTTCAGCGTTGTCAGAACTTTTATTCACCATAGACTATACGAACGACACTATATGTAGATTTTTTTTCGAACACCGCCGCATGACTTCGAAGATCTGAAAGTTTCAAAATCCGCGCCCCATTTACTGAGATTTTACGTCATCAACTTTTTTGAGATAAACAGATATTTTGTTCAATTTATCAAAACCTCATAATCAGTCCTCGAATATGAGTAAGTAATTTTCGATTCAGAACATAAAAATAAAAAAATATAGGGATACAAAACATGCGACAGCAAATTGAAACCAACAAAGGTTTAAAAAAAGATAATTTAAATTTTTAGTTATGTTTTTATGTTAGACGTTTATGCCTAGAGTAGTTCTCTGTTTATAAAACTGGCAATTTTCTCAGAGTTCTACAAATATGCCGTAAAATGCCACGAAGGGCCTAGATCCAATTGGAGATCCAATTTGTTTTAATTAATGATGATATAGGCAGTGGGGGCTGAGGGTTTTATAATATCCTGCTAACTAGTGGTTATGTGGATTGGTTGGCTGGAAATGAGATGTCATTTTGGCCTGTTATGCCTCATCATTAATATTTCCTGAGTAGATATGTTATTACCATGGGAAAATAAAAAAGATAGGGCCATATGTTAACACAAAAAAATTTTAAATATAAAAAGACACAACTTGATGCTTTCTTTGTAACTATAACTGTCTTGGCCTTTCACAAGTAAGCTACTTCTATTGAAAAAATATTGCCGTCACTTATATGCATTTTAGGTTTTTTTTATTTTTAAACCCTTTTTTTCTGTATGCTGCTCTTTTTGAGAATATTGAAAAAATGCCATTATCTTTGACTTTTTCTTCTGAGTTTTAAAACATCACTTCTATTGCACTTTTTATATAAGCAACATAGCTGTCAAATAAAAAAAACGTTGAATGTCAGCCCAAAAATCAATCTGGGTATATGAAATTGATGGTCTCTTTGTTGTTGTTTAGCAAATTGGGGTTAAAAAAACCGTATTTATATCATTATACTTCTTATGTGAATATACTGAAAAGACATAGAGATTAAAAGGGGTCCATTCTCATTTTGGAAAAGTAGTGATGTGGTTTTATCTCCAACTGTATTCGATTCTATTATATTGATAGCCATTTTATTAATATCCTCCTGAGGTTTTAATTTGTGCTTTTAAAAACTTCGTTAATCTTCCTAGGATTTATTTAATATAATTTAAAAATACCGCAAATAACTAATGAAATGATGAATCTATATGAAATTGATGGTCTCTTTGTTGTTGTTTAGCAAATTGGGGTTAAAAAAACCGTATTTATATCATTATACTTCTTATGTGAATATACTGGAAAACATAAATTAAAAGGGGTTCCATTTTTTTGAACAAGATTGATGTTGTACTTATGTTCTTTCCAATGTACTTCGAATTCTATTATATGATAGCCATTTTATTTAAATCCTCCTGATGGTTTTTAAATTTGTGCTTTTAAAACTTCGGTTTAACATCCTTCTAGATTGTTTTATATAATAAAAATAGCTGCAAATAAATAATGAATGAGAAATCTATATGAAATTGATGGTCTCTTTGTTGTTGTTTAGCAAATTGGGGTTAAAAAAACCGTATTTATATCATTATACTTCTTATGTGAATATACTGAAAAACATAGAGATTAAAAGGGGTCCATTCTCATTTTGGAAAAGTAGTGATGTGGTTTTATCTCCAACTGTATTCGATTCTATTATATTGATAGCCATTTTATTAATATCCTCCTGAGGTTTTATTTGTGCTTTTAAAAACTTCGTTAATTTTCCTAGGATTTATTTAATATAATTTAAAAATACCGCAAATAACTAATATAGATAAAATATTTTTTGAATTATTACAAACCTTGACACTCGTTCTTGCTGTTCACCTTGTATCCTGTGGCGCATTCACAAATTCGATTGTTACTCTCGTCGAAACTACATTTTCCATTTGCACCACAATCGCATTCTAAAATTTTTTAAAGTGTATTAAGCTTACATTTTTATTTAAACACATCGAATTCATAAATCCCTGTTTTCCAGTTATTTAGCACAAAAAAAAAGATTTAAAAATGTCAATACAAAATAATATACAAAAAAACGTCAATTTTAAAAAAAATATTAATATAAAAAAAATTTTAAATGAAGTCGAAAAATACTACAAACTATGTTTGTCTGAACAGTGGTTAGTAGTATCATCATTTATTTACGTTTGCAAATTCCTTGTTTATTTACAGAAGAATATCCGGTTTCGCACGTGCAATTTTTTTTGTAATCCTCAGAAAAACTGCAAATTCCATGAGTACCACAATCACAACCTATCGAAAATACAAAATAAATTTTAATTAATCAAACAATTTTATTAAAAAAATTGTTTTAAATAATTGAAATCCCAGCGAATAAACGAAAAAAACTACCAAAAACGGAAGGTAATTATGTTCACATCACTATAATTTGAAGCTTAAAAACTCATAAAAATGACCATATCCTAATATCTAGAAATATCTTCCAGTTAATAAATTATTATTATTTATTTTTAGTGAAAATAGTTATGTTGCTCAAACATTTTGTTTGACATCACAAAATTCTAACTTAATGCTACCATGGAATTTAAATGTATTTTTTGTAACTTAAGTTACTTTGATCCAATACTATATCTTATAATTTTGGTTGTGCTGCATTGTTAGTCCAATAACAAAACCACGAATGTGCAAAAAAAAAAAAAACGGGGATAGAAAACCGCAAATTACCAACTAGAATTTGCCAACATTATGAATGTTTTTTTTATTTGACCGACGATATTTTAGAAGTGTATAAGATTTTATCCTTAATGTAAAATTTTTTTTTATTAATTTCAGATTATATTTTTTTGTACTAAATATTATTTAAATTATACATATAATATGTATGCATTTTTTAAAACCAACTCACAACTATTATAAACTAAATACATGAAGTAAGAAAGAAATTGTCTTACCTTCGCATTTGTTTCCTTTTTGAGAACTTTTTTCGGTACATTTGCAAGTCTTTGCATCATCCGTGAATGCGCAGCCTGGTGATGTCGTTTCACCACAATCACATGCTATTTAATTTTTTTAAAACAATTATGGGATCAATATATAAATATGTGTAACTAAATAAGTAGTTTTTTAATACCCAAGAACTAAAATAATATACTTGATTAAAGTATCGTCATTTGTTTTTCATTTTAACATAACCTATTACGATTTTAATTTTTTTACTTAGTGTCATTACTAATTTATTTAAATGGATACAAACAATTTTCTGGAATTTTACATTAATTAAATTTAGTTAGTTCTCTAACTATACTCTAGTAATGTATTAACTAATGCAAGTAACTAAATGAAAATGTGTACCAACAATTATTATTTTGTTTAATTTTCTTACCAGTGCATGCTCCGTTTTTGTCTGCATGCATAGATACACAGTCGCATACTTTCTCCCCTTTATTGAATGTACAGCTATTTGTCTTTGTCTTATAACCACAGTTGCATTCTGAAAAGAAAAATACAATATAGTTTGGTTAGCTTATGTGTGCTCCGCGAATATCTGACTCATAGATAGTTACACTGCAAAACTTTTGATGTAACGTTACGCTATAAAACTGCTGGCAGAAACTGTGTGTTCAAATTAATAGGTCAAAGTAAAACCATAAAAATGTGTAAACTTACACTAAAAAGTGAAAACTTGCCCAACAAAGCAAAGCAATATTACCCGACACAATATGTTTCCGCCCCAAATTAGGAGTAAGCTTACCACTAAAAAAAAATAAAATAAAAAGAATGACAGCATTTTCCTGCATTTATAATTAGGGTGGCGAGTTTTATAGATTTTACTATATTATAATACTTTAATAACCGTGTGAAATTCTACAACATTATTGGGTGGTTATATAAAATGTCAAACTTCGTACTAAGTCAATACTCTTTCTTGTCAATCTTTAATATCAAGAACGTCGCTGGATTGATAGAATTGACAATTTTTCGATAATTTTATTCTTTGACAACATTTATGATTACGCAGGCTTTTGGAGTCCGATAGTTTATTCGATATTTGAACGCACAAGTACTTGAATTTACACTTTTTTAAACGAGTGAAACTTTTATTTACATCACTAGATGTGAAAGTCCGCGTTAAATAATTTTCCAAGATTTAAAAATAATCAGTAACTTGCTTTACATCATTTGAACATATTATTTTAAAATTAAATTTTAAGAAGGGGATCATTAAAAAAATCACTGTAGATACGATTATTGATTTGAAAAAGGGGGAGATTTGAGTATAAGTTAATAACAAACATAACTGGCACGCACTATTGATGCTCGTTAAACTTATTTATTCGTGATATTTAAAAATAATGTATGAACAATCTCGGAAAAACTTTAAAATATATTACTTTGACAAAATATTTTACGTGGCTTACGTCACCCATGAGATAACTGTAATTCCACTCATCAAAAAAAGGTTAACTTAAAATTTCTTGTTGCATGCATTAATTTTGTATAATCTCATTAAAAAATGCCACTTATTCAAATCAATTATCGTGTATAATGACACGCTTTTAAGAAACCAGTATGCAAAAGCTACTTTTAAGCACAAGTGCGTTAAGTAGCATTTTTTACACTGTTTCAGCGTAGATTACACTAACATTTCAAAAAATAAATAACTATATGGATAAAATATACTATATGAAGCACGTGATAAATTAAATTTTTTTTATACTTTTAGAAACTATTACTTTGCGTTAAAATATTGTATGCAAAATTAAAAATATGTTTTTCACATCCAAAACAAGTGCGTAAATTAAATTTTTTTTTAAAGTAGTTGAAAATATGTGCCTTTTTTGTGTCTTGGTGATCAAAAAAACATAATTTCTCTCATTTAAAAAATGCAAAAAAATCATTTTCAAAAGTTTTACGCACTTGTTGCTTAAATAGTTATTTTTTTTAATCGCGTACAAAAATCTCGCTTTTACAATGCAATAATATTCTCTAAAATATAACTCTTTTTATTTGCCGGTTCGTAAAAACTTACTTTACGAACAAGTGCGTAAACAAGTGCATTAGGGGAGACCGGGACTAGTTTTCCACGTTTTCTTCTTTTTGATTGCAAATTTTTTACTTCTATGTATTTTAAAGAAAATAAGATATCATTCCCTTCCTTTACATATAGTTATCTACAAACTAGCATTATAACTATTCCAAAACGTAAGTACACTTTTTGGCAGAAAGTGTTTAAATGTAAGCACGATGAGTTGGAAAACGTGATGGCCAAAAATGGATGGGGTGGATTTTCCAACTATTTTTGAAAAGATTTAACCCACCTAAAAAACTTTTTGTTGTTTTTTATGGAAATTTTATTATAGCCCCGGTCTCCCTTACGCACTCCACAAATAAATATAAAAATTAATATGCCAGTGAAAAAATAGATATATCAGTTATTGTTGATTAGAATAAAGGGGATTTTTCGCACTTGATTATAAAAGGTTAAAAAGATGTTTAGTAAAATAATGATTTGTACGTGAAGAAAAGAACTTAGCATTACAACATTTTTTTTTTTGTGATTATAAAAAGTTCTGTATCGGATAAGTGCGTAATTTTTTCTTTTTTTTTAACTCGTGAATATATTGCGTTCGGGCTCCGCAATCGTGAAATAATGTATTAAACTCATTTAAAAAAAGACTAACATTACGCACTAGTTGCATAAATAATTAATTATGTAACTATGCCTGAAGTAAAACTTTTAAGACGAAGGGAATAATTGCCCCGAATTTCAAAAAAATTAATTTAAGTATGGCATTTGGATACGTAATTGTTTTTATATAACCTTGAGCAAAATATAACTTTAATATCACATACAAGATTTAAACGTAACTTACGAGTCTTCTAAAGCTTAAAATATGTAAGTTTTTTTGTGCTCAATGAGTTATATTTTATTATCGAGTGAAAAATGTAAGTCTAGCGTAGGATTTAAAAGAAGAAAAGGCTATTATTTCGAATATGTGCTTAAAAAAACTTTTGCACTTTGGTTTTTAAAAAGCGCCACTTTACACTCAAACACTTTGATTTAAAAAGCAACCTATTTTTTCTCTCGAGATTATAAGAATATCTATTAGTCAAACAAGGGACGAATTTGCTATTTTTAGTTTTAACTGTTATTGTAAGTAATTCAACTTTTGCAGCATTAAAAGCATTAGTAAAATTTTTGTTGCCACGTAACATTTAGTACGAATAAAATATGCGACTCCTGGTTTATTGATACCTTAGCCTTAGAACATCAGCCGCAGGGAAAGTGTTAATAAAATGTTTTTTTTACCTTTGCATTTACCCGTATTGTCCTTATCTTCTGCGTACCCTCCTTCGCATGAGCATACTTTGTTTTCTCCAATGAATCTACAAGTGCCTTTTTCCCCACAATAACAGACTGGAACAATGAAAAATATAACGAAATGAATAAATTTTAATCGTTATTATGCAAAAACTTATTAATTTTATAATTCTAACTATTTTAAAGTAACGCGTTAAACTTCAAGCAATTAATTCCGCGGAAAAACATAAAAGTTTGAACTTTAATGAAAAGCATATTACATTTGAAATTATGGATCATTGTTATGATGCATGCATTTCATCAAACTTTATTAACATTAATCCTCGTAGAACAAAAAACGCATATAATTACTGGGAACATATTTATGTTAATACATTTCTTTCTAATAGTCGGTTCGGTAAAATAGCTCAAATTAATATCTATCATATTAATCACCTTTAGTTTCACCACCTTAAATAATTTATGAGTAAAACTTACATTCACATTTTCCGTTTTTCATTCATTGTGTTTGTTGCATTTACACACTGGTTGGCCTTTGTTATCAAAAGAACATGTTCCGTTTGTCCCACAATCACATGCTGAATGAAAATGTAACTAACATGTTATTTTTACAAATAAACGTTAATTTTCATTTTTTAAACACTGTAAAAATATAGTTTAACGTTACGCCATAAACCTCGGATACAGGTATTTGATGCCTCTATTTTTATCGAGGAACGTTACACCACAAAATAAAAGTAACGTGACATCAACTTTTACAGGGTATTTAGAAATCAGTTATTAGAAATAATAAAACAAGTACATATATAAAAAAGAAGTTCTTAAAGAACTAAAATAGCCTACTTTGCTGTTACTTAAATACATACTGAAATTCTAATTGGGAAACAACTAGGTTCATAACAGTAAATATCATCAACAATCGTTTCTACACTAGATTTACATACATTACGAAAAAAATCGCTAAACGCAGCATCCAGCTATAATTTAAACTTCTAAAAGCCAAAATCAACTATTTTCCTTAATATTCTTTCACAAATAACTTTATATTATTTATCGTCTGCTCGATTTATTTGTAGTTCGAAGAATAATCAAATATTTATTAATAACAAAAATACTGAAACTACTCCAAACTGCATTAAAAAAATAAATGTAAATTAAAACTAAGCAGAATTGTATGCAAACAAGAAGTTCATAAAGAACTAAAATAGCCTACTTTCCTGTTACTTAAATACTTACTGAAGTTCTAATCGGGAAAAAACTAGGTTTCTAACAGTAAATATCATCAACAGCCGTTTCTACACTAGATTTATACATATTAAAAAAAAATCGAAACACAGCATCCAGCTAATAATTTAAACTTCTAAAAGCATTGTTCATACACTCCTTAAAAACCTTGAAAAGTGCTTGAATAAAAAAAGTTCATTTTTCTAGTCCTAAAAGTGCTTAAAATGAATCTAGAGTGCTTGAAAAAAAAATCCGTACTATTTATTGCAAAATCGGATAATATAAAATTTTGTCTCTTGAGATTGCCGAAAAGCGTGATCTCTCACCTGGTTACGTTACTGCTATGGCGTCACTAAAATCTTTTCCCAGCTAGCAAGCGACCGGTATCTTTCGATAAATGTAACCGTATTTCTAGCCTATAGTTTTGTTTCGATTGTGTTTGAGCATTTTTATTGTTCTTTTTGCGGCAAATTAGCGTAAATAATTTCTGGAAACTGAATAAGTAGAGATTGAAACGCGAAAAAAGCATTTCCTTCATAGTGCGTGCCTAGCGGAGCCACATTTTATAAATTCTGTTTTAAAACTTTTCAAGTATTATGGTGATGACTGATTACTTCACAAAATGAGTAGAAAATGTACTTTCAACGATCTTCGGTTGAAAAATCCCGATTATCATGACTGGTTGCAAACTTTACTGACTGAAAGCATTAGATTTGTCTAGATGGTGATATTGATTCCCTGAAAACTTAATTGGTTTTCAACATTTTTAACCATATAAAACTTTTTGTTAAAATCTGGCACCAACATAACACACACTCCTTGAATTTTTCTGGAAAAGTGCTTGAATTGTTTTTCCTTACAAGTGTATGAACCATGAAAAGTCAAAATCAACTATTTTCCTTAATATTATTTCGCAAATTAATTAAATATTATTTATCATCTGCTCTCGATTTATTTGTAGTTCGAAGAATAATTAAATATTTATTAATAACAAAAGTAATGAAACTCCAAACTGCATTAAAAAATAAGAAATGTAAATTAAAACTAAGCATAATTGTATGCAAAAGTATGCCTTGCCGCTTTCTTGTTATATAATTAATGAACAATCAAAGAATCAAATTGTGCTACATTTTATGACGCCATTCCAAACTGATTCATGAAAATATTATTTTGCTTCAAATATGTTTAAATAAATAAAGTTTATCATTCCATTGTTGATTTGGCAACAGTAATTTAAATTACTCAAAATTGAATTTCAATGCTAATTCATTTGGAAATTCGCCGACAGATAGTAGATTTATGTCCGTCCGGACGTACAGACAGACGGACAAAAAGTATGAAAGTTGGGTATCTGAGGTCATAGCTTTCTAACAAAAAAAGAATTCTTAAGATCCGATGGATAGAACCGATTTTGAAAGGGGAGTACGGACAGACAGACGGACATCGACCGCATGTCAATACCTACTTTTACATTTTTTAATTCTTTCGAATTAAAAAAAGAAAAGTAGGCAAAAAATAAGAAAAGCTAATTAAAACTAAGCATAATTGTATGCAAAAAATACGCCTTGCCGCTTTCTTAGTCAACAATTAATGATTAATCTAAGAATCACACTCTGCTACATTTTAAGACGTCACACTAAACTGATTCATGAAACAATTATTTTGCTTTTCATATATTTTTAAATAAAGTTTATCATGCATTGTTGATTTGGCAACAGTGATTTAAATGACTAAAAATTGAATTTTAATGCTAATTCAATGGGAAATTCGCTCACAGATAGTAGATATATGTCCGTCTGGACGTACAGACAGACGGACAAAAAGTATGAAAGTTAGGTCTCTGAGGTCATAGCTTTCTAACAAAAAAAGAATTTTTAAGATCCCATTGATAAAACCGATTTTGGAAGAACAGTACGGACAGACAGACAGACAGACAGACGGACATCGACCGCATGTCAATACCTACTATTTTTAAATAAATAAAGTTTCTCATGCCATTGTCTATTTGGCAACAGTGATTTAAATGACTCATAATTGAATTTCAATGCTAACTCAATGGGAAATTCGCCGACAGATAGTAGATTTATGTCCGTCCGGATGTACAGACAGGCGGACAAAAAGTATGAAAGTTAGGTCTCTGATGTCATATCTTTCTAACAAAAAAAGAACTTTTAAGATCCGATGGATAGAACCGATTTTGGAAGGGGGGTACGGACAGACAGACAGACGGACATCGACCGCATGTCAATACCTACTTTTTCATTTTTTTAATTCTTTCGAATTAAAAAAGAAAAGAAGGCTAAAAAGTGGATTAGGAATGAAATTAACGTTGGTTTTACTACACATATATATCCTAAATTTTGTCGTTAATTTTTCATTGATCATATATTTCAAAACTCTGTCATTTATTATTTCAATTCTATTTGAAACATTTTAAATATTGGGTTAATAGTCAGATTTTTAGCCTACTTTTTTTTTTAATTCGAAAGAATTAAAAAAATGAAGAAGTAGGTATTGACATGCGGTCGATGTCCGTCTGTCCGTCTGTCTGTCTGTCCGTCCGTACCCCCCTTCCAAAATCGGTTCTATCCATCGGATCTTAAAAATTCTTTTTTTGTTAGAAAGCTATGACTTCAGATACCCAACTTTCGTACTTTTTGTCCGTCTGTCTGTACATCCGGACGGACATAAATCTACTATCTGTCGGCGAATTTCCCATTGAATTAGCATTGAAATTCAATTTTGAGTCATTTAAATCACTGTAGGTATTGAAATGCGGTTGATGTCCATCTGTCTGTCTGTTCGTATGTCTGTCTGTTCGTATGTCTGTCTGTCTGTCCGTCTGTCCGTCCGTACCCCCCTTCCAAAATCGGTTCTATCCATCGGATCTTAAAAATTCTTTTTTTTGTTAGAAAGCTATGACCTCAGATACCCAACTTTCATACTTTTTGTCCGTCTGTCTGTACGTCCGGACGGACATAAATCTACTATCTGTCGGCGAATTTCCCATTGAATTAGCATTGAAATTCAATTTTGAGTCATTTAAATCACTGTAGGTATTGAAATGCGGTTGATGTCCATCTGTCTGTCTGTTCGTATGTCTGTCTGTCTTTCCGTCTGTCTGTCTGTCCGTCTGTCCGTATCCCTCTTCCAAAATCGGTTCTATCCATCGGATCTTAAAAATTCTTTTTTTGTTAGAAAGCTATGACCTCAGATACCCAACTTTCATACTTTTTGTCCGTCTGTCTGTACATCCGGACGGACATAAATCTACTATCTGTCGGCGAATTTCCCATTGAATTAGCATTGAAATTCAATTTTGAGTCATTTAAATCACTGTATGTATTGAAATGCGGTTGATGTCCATCTGTCTGTTCGTATGTCTGTCTGTCTGTCTGTCCGTCTGTCCGTCCGTACCCCCCTTCCAAAATCGGTTCTATCCATCGGATCTTAAAAATTCTTTTTTTTTGTTAGAAAGCTATGACCTCAGATACCCAACTTTCATACTTTTTGTCCGTCTGTCTGTACGTCCGGACGGACATAAATCTACTATCTGTCGGCGAATTTCCCATTGAATTAGCATTGAAATTCAATTTTGAGTCATTTAATTCACTGTAGGTATTGAAATGCGGTTGATGTCCATCTGTCTGTCTGTTCGTATGTCTGTCTGTCTATCCGTCTATCTGTCTGTCCGTCTGTCCGTATCCCTCTTCCAAAATCGGTTCTATCCCTCGGATCTTAAAAATTCTTTTTTTTTTGTTAGAAAGCTATGACCTCAGATACCCAACTTTCATACTTTTTGTCCGTCTGTCTGTACGTCCGGTCAAGCAGGTATGCTTCGACATTTTTACCAAACCTTTTAATTATTGTGTATATAAGTCAATACCTTATTTATAACGTTTTTAATGGTTTATGGTTACTTATTACCTATAGAAACTTTCTAAGATCTATTTAAAACTCATTCAAAAGTAAAAATATCAAAAGAATTTCGAATGACTCTGCATCCCCGTCTCTTTTACGCACTGGTTATCCAAATAATAATCTTTACTGTTGTTCTTTAAGAAAATTTGAATGAGAATAAAAATTTAAACCTGTCGGCATTTTTAACCTACTTTTCTTTTTTTAATTCGAAAGAATTAAAAAAATGAAAAAGTAGGTATTGACAAGCGGTCGATGTCCGTCTGTCTGTCTGTCCGTCCGTAGCCCCCTTCCAAAATCGGTTCTATCCATCGGATCTTAAAAATTATTTTTTTGTTAGAAAGCTATGACCTCAGATACCCAACTTTCATACTTTTTGTCCGTGTGTCTGTACGTCCGATCGGACATTACTACTATTCATCTACTATTTGTCGGCGAATTTCCCATTGAATTAGCATTGAAATTCAATTTTGAGTCATTTAAATCACTGTAGGTATTGAAATGCGGTCGATCTCCGTCTGTCTGTCCGTATGTCTGTCCATCTGTCTGTCCGTATGTCTGTCTGTCCGTACTTTCCTTTCAAAATCGGTTCTATCTATCGGATCTTAAAAAAAAAAAAAATCTTAGAAAACTATGACCTCAGAGACCCAACTTTCATACTTTTTGTCCACCTATCTGTACGTCCGGGCGGACATAAATTTACTATCTGTCGGCGAATTTCCCATTGAATTAGCATTGAAATTCAGTTTTGAGACATTTAAATCACTGTTGCCAGATCAACAATGACATGAGAAACTTTATTTATTTAAACATATTTGAAGCAAAATAATATTTTCATGAATCAGTTTGGAATGACGTCATAAAATGTAGCACAATTTGATTCTTTGATTGTTCATTAATTGTTTACCAAGAAAGCGGCAAGGCATATTTTTGCATACAATTATGCTTAGTTTTAATTTACATTTCTTATTTTTTTAATGCAGTTTGGAGTAGTTTCATTACTTTTGTTATTAATAAATATTTAATTGATCTTCGATTTACTAATAAATCGAGCAGACGATAAATAATATTAAGTTAATTTGCGAAAGAATATTAAGGAAAATAGTTCATTTTGGCTTTTAGAAGTTTAAATTATAGCTGGATGCTGTGTTTCGATTTTTTTTCTAATGTGCATAAATCTAGTGTAGAAACGGTTGTTGATGATATTTACTGTTAGGAACCTAGTTTTTTTCCCGATTAGAACTTCAGGATGTATTTAAGTAACAGGAAAGTAGGCTATTTTAGTTCTTTATGAACTTCTTGTTTCTTACTTTTGTTTAGTGTCCGTTGTGTATAGCAAAAAATCCTGAAAGCCGAAATCCCGAATGGGTCAAAATCCCGAATGGGTTAAAATCCCGACAGGGTCGGAATCCCGAAATGGTCGAAATCCCGAAAATAGATTTTTTGTGTCCATTTCTCGATTTTTTTTTAAATATTAGAGATTATTGTGTGTTTGAGTGAAATGAGTGAGTGAGTGAAATGAGTAAGTGAGTGAATGAAGAGTGAATGAAATGAGTGAGTGAGTGAAATGAGTGAGTGAGTGAAATGAGTAAGTGAGTGAGTGAGTGAGTGAAATGTAAGTGAGTGAGTGAGTGAGTGAGTGAAATGAGTGAGTGAGTGAAATGAGTGAGTGAGTGAAATGAGTGAGTGAGTGAAATGAGTGAGTGAGTGAAATGAGTGAGTGAGTGAAATGAGTGAGTGAGTGAAATGAGTGAGTGAGTGAGTCACTCACATTTCACTCACTCACTCACTCATTTCACTCACTCACTCATTTCACTCCTCACTCATTTCACTCACTCACTCACTAACTCACTCACTCACTCACTCATTTCACTCACACACACACAATAGTCTCTAATATTTAAAAAAAAATCGAGAAATTGACAAAAAATCTATTCTCGGGATTTCGACCCATTCGGGATTTCGTCCTTGTTGGGATTTTGACCCATTCGGGATTTCGTCCCTGTCGGGATTATGGCCTTTCGGGATTTCGGCGTTCGGGATTCTGGCTTGTCGAGATTTCGGCTTTCGGGATTGTGTCCGGAACCCAAGTTGAAGATGGTTGAGATTTTAAATCAGAAGACAAGGTTATTTGGTTGAAGGTTTGGTCTTTAAGAATTGAAGGATATGAAGCTTCAGACAAAAAGAAATTCTAAACTCAGACTTATCCTAGTATTGATTTTGTTAGATTTATGTCGAGCTCTCTAAATATAAATGTACGCTACTGGCAATGGTTTTGGGATTTCGAACTCTCAATAGTGCGTCTCCATAGAAATCATAACTACCACGGTGAATACAGCGTCAAATGGTTCGCTTTCAGAGTATTCACCCGTATCCCAGTCATAGTTTTATCAAAGAACATTCCCCCTGTTTACTATAGTACAAAAATAATTCATTTAAGAAACAGTTCTTTTTTATTTTATAACTACATGTGTGTGTGTGAGGGGCATACTGACATACTGACCTACCCACTCTACGGCTCGAACTAATAGGAGAGCTACGGACAAATTTAGATACGAGTTTTTAAAACCTGCTGGACGTAATAATAAGGTTTCCAGGAAAATCGCACATGCGCAAAGGTAATTGCCATAGAACTTTTTTGTTCTAAAGCTATTGCTGAAAAACGAAAAGAGATACAGAATTTAAAAAATTTTACCCGAGCTCCCAGTACTTGTCGGACGTCATAAACAGTATTTTTCCGAAAATCGTGCATACACAAAGGGTAGCTGCCGTATAATTTTTAGATTTTAAAATTATTTAATTTACCTTTTAGGGCATGTAATTACCTTTAACTGTATTGATTTAGATTTTAGAGCATTTCCATGCGTAACTTACACTACATTTGACGATTTAACAAATATCGTTTGCATAGTTCAAAAATAATTTCTATTTATTCAAAAAATATATTGTATGTAAGTTTACCCCTGAACATATAGCATTTTTAGCAATCGGTAAAAACTTTTTAAATTTAATATTTTTACTAAAAAATAATAAAAATGTCCTGATGTGACTTACACTACATGAAGGGAAGTCGATTTTTGGTTATCATTTTATAAACTCTAATTTCTTCTTCCATAGTGCAGTAAATCAACATACTACCAGTGCTTATTTTAAGTATAAGGTTTAAAGCTAAATAATTTAATTGCAAAAAAAAGCGTGGAAATTTCATAGGAAATAATTTATTAACATTTTTGTGCGTGACTTATACTACATTCAATTTGTGACTTACACTACATCATGTTAATTTTATCACAGATATGGAAACTTAGGCAATAATCACATAACATATGTAAATAATTTTGAATATGGTAAGTCAAGAATTGCACGAATGATAAAATCATAGTTAGAAAAAGTTACACAACGTCCCCTAAAGTTGGTTTCAGGTAATTTCTTAATTCTTTCTTTAATAGCAATGTACTGAAAAACCTTCTTTCTCAGACCACGCAAAAAGAATTCCTTACCATTGCAGACGTTTCAGTTTTATTGAATAATTAAGCAACTTTACTTAACATTTGCCCCACAAGATATTTAACGATAATTTTTCCTACAAAAGGAACTAACGCTAATTTTCCAGCATCAAATTCATTTTCAGAATTTTGTTGAGAAGTATTTACCTTTACAACCTTTCCGTTTGTTTAATCCAGCCGTATAGTAATTTTGGGGATTTAATTAAACATTGGCAATTCTAAGTAGGTATTTTTTTAATTTTAAGAACGAGAGCAATTTTTGAGTGTCAGGAATCGGAAATATTTATTTTCCTTTTAATGAGCAAATATCATTTAATCTACCCTTATTAATGGTCCTTTACACAGTTGTCAGAAATGTATATTAGGGATATGTTTGGGCAGATTTCTTATGCAAAGTGAAAAATTCTTTAGCAGAATGTTA